>JASANE010001432.1:0-10319 GCA_030248225.1 Trileptium ribeirensis
ACAATTTGTTGCAAAAGTGGTAAGTTGCGCTATAATCTTTTAATTCAGAAGCTATAACTGATCAATATTCATGTTGAAACCTTTTGTCACAATTTGTTGCAAAAGTGGTAAGTTGCGCTATAATCTTTTAATTCAGAAGCTATAACTGCTTAATATTCATGTTGAAACCTATTGTCACAATTTGTTGCAAAAGTGGTAAGTTGCGCTATAATAGTTTAATTTAGAAGCTATAACTGATCAATATTCATGTTGAAACCTATTGTCACAATTTGTTGCAAAAGTGGTAAGTTGCGCTATAATCTTTTAATTCAGAAGCTATAACTGATCAATATTCATGTTGAAACCTATTGTCACAATTTGTTGCAAAAGTGGTAAGTTGCGCTATAATAGTTTAATTTAGAAGCTATAACTGATCAATATTCATGTTGAAACCTTTTGTCACAATTTGTTGCAAAAGTGGTAAGTTGCGCTATAATCTTTTAATTCAGAAGCTATAACTGATCAATATTCATGTTGAAACCTTTTGTCACAATTTGTTGCAAAAGTGGTAAGTTGCGCTATAATCTTTTAATTCAGAAGCTATAACTGCTTAATATTCATGTTGAAACCTATTGTCACAATTTGTTGCAAAAGTGGTAAGTTGCGCTATAATAGTTTAATTTAGAAGCTATAACTGATCAATATTCATGTTGAAACCTATTGTCACAATTTGTTGCAAAAGTGGTAAGTTGCGCTATAATCTTTTAATTCAGAAGCTATAACTGATCAATATTCATGTTGAAACCTATTGTCACAATTTGTTGCAAAAGTGGTAAGTTGCGCTATAATAGTTTAATTTAGAAGCTATAACTGATCAATATTCATGTTGAAACCTTTTGTCACAATTTGTTATGCAATAACTTTGTTTTGATATTTGCATTTCGTATAGGATATATTGTATTACTGAGAAGCTAATATATATTTATAGTTTCTTTTTAAATCATGTCAATCAAATAACTCTCTTATGTCGGATATGTATCTGTAGTGTTTCAAGTTTTAGTCTAGGACCTAGTCATCGGGTAGCCGTTTACAATTAATGAATTATATATGGACATATACCCACTGTGTTAACTCCGAACTTTATTGGCGAATCGCCACTTGAAACCTTTGAAAAACATTACGTTTCAGAACCGTAGTTAATAATGTAACTTCGGTAATAGTCGTAAATCAAGTGCCTTTATGACACAGATGTTGAGAATCAAAATATACGATTGCAGTACATTTAAAGAATATATATTATTTAACCATTGGTCAGCCAATGTTTACTTAAATTAAGACTAAAATAGTTTCTACATCATGAAAATCTACAACTGTGGTAGAGGCTTGCATGCCTAGACGGGTTTTTGGTTCGCTTGACCTCGCGATAAACTTTAAGTTTAGCTGGACTGTTAGCTTTCCAGCACTACTTAAATTCAGCTTTTATCTCCTTTACTTTGCACACTTTAGGTAGGAATGTTTTTTGAAATCCCTTTTATTTACAATTAAACGTATGTGAACACACTATCACTCAATGTGAATATGTCCTTAATTATACAAATACTGTTTGCTCAAGTAATGGCGGTTTCACATTTTCTCTGATCCGATCCGATTCCTTTTCACATTGCATCCGATCCAATCCGCAGAGCAAGCAAAACTTTGTCAGATCCCAATCCGATACGAATGGAAAAAAGGTGAGTGAAATGAACAGAATAACATGCACAAGTATACGGTAGGTATAGAGTTTGGTCTCGTTGGGTCGGATCGGATGCAATGTAAACATACCTTAATGTCCTCCATTTACATAGGGGATTATATTTTTTAAAACTTATATGTATTATTCTTTCTGCAGTGATAAGTCGCGACCGCTATAAGCTTCTTCGACACATCATTTCTTTTACAAAAAAGAGAATTCAATGACGTAATAAATACATAAAAGGAAACCTACACTTCTATTTTATTGAGCGTTATCTATACCACTGCTAGATTTCGCACACTGAAGAATTTGTAATGAAAAACACCAACTGTCGCTAAAGAGTTCAGAGAAGAATCGAGAAGAATGTCAGTGGATTTTCAGGTCATCGAATGTGCTGACATTATGATAATACCTACGTGTTCATGAGAATAACTAGTTATATTTTGGTTCATGTATGAAACTCGCGTTATTATTTCTGAGATTTAGAAAACCTTTATTTCAAAAAATAATTCATAAACATATAAGTGGATCACGGTACTCATACACAATGATGTACACTAGAGGTGAAAATTTGGTTCCGGGGCTCGGTTTTGGCTCGGCTTGCGCTCGGCTCGATCATAGGTCAAAGGCAAAGTATCCCACAAGTATTTGTAATTTGTTGCAAGAATTAATTGCCTCTAATATATAGCTGCCGAAAGTCCGTCGCCTTATGCACGGTCTTGGTGAAGGGGGTATACTAAGGGGCAGCTAAGTTTTTGAAAATTCCAGCAGCTCCTAATTTTTCCCAATTACGCTAAAATTGTTTTCAAATTTTACCAAAATTACAAAATTTTGCAGGAAATTTCATCAAATTTTGTAATTTGTGCCAATTTTTGCCATATTTTCCCTAATGGTTGCCATATTTTCTCTCAAAAATTTCAGCCCGGCGATATGGTGCAGATGGACAGATGAGGAACATTCGAACCTTAGGAGCAGTTTTAGGCGACGGACAATTTTGAAGTCAAATAGCCGGCCGTCGGTAAACCATTAAAATTTTCGAATGGCGCGGCCCGACTAACGGCCTGTCGACTTCCTAAGGAAAAGACAGCGGTTGAATGACTAGGTGGCGGCAAATACACGTGCGACTGCCAAAACGAATTAAATATTCTTAAATGCTTCTATACAGCGCTAGTCAACAAGCCATTTGCATATGAAATTAAGTAATGTTATATGCTTTAATACGACAAGATGCTGCTAGACGGCATTGCGTGAGTAAACTTAAGCTGACCCCGCCAGCCATCGTATTTTACCGTTACCGATATCGAATCGCAAACGCTTGTTACGGAAAAAGGCTTAATTTCATTCGGTTTTTCGACAACCGAAAATTGGCCAAATCAAATTCAAGTGCCAGGAATTATACCTTGTGATTGAACATAATTTCGGCAATTTCAGTTTGCAGAAATTCTGTTCCCTAATGCATAATCATTTAAAGTTAGATCATTCAGCATTCGCGAACAAATTTAATGCAAAAATTACGTCACAATCAAATCGACACATTTTCGTTCTCAAAAATTTGGGTAATTTTATTTGAATTTTCGCGAACACAAAATGGTTAGATTACAGTCGCAAGCGCTGTGTTCGCGAACAGTTTTATGCCGAATTTAAATTGATCAAAAAGCTTTCTGTAACAAATTTTATGCAAAAATACAAAATAGGATGGCTGGCGGGGTCACTTTATGTTTACTCGCGCATATGAAATTCTTGTATATGCTGATTATAGGCGATTACATAGACTTAAAAAATTTCTAAAATTGTGGCTTTTAACCCACTTGCTATAACTGTAGTAAACGTATCGACCACGACCGACAAAACGGCAGCGCATAACTCATGACCAACGACAGATAATTATTGACAGCCGGCCGAAGGATTTGCGACTCCTAACGGCTAGAAAGTCATTCAAGGGCAATCTTCGGCCGGCTGGCGGACGGCCGGACGATTAACGGCCGCTGGCTAACACTGTTAGCGGGTTAGCTCCATTCCCCCCTCCCCATCGATAGTATGCTCTAATACCAATTTAGATGCCAGATTCCATTAACTTGTGTATCCATTTCAACATCCACGTTCGCCATATCCAGTGTTCATGCTCGAGCTATTCGAGCCATGCTAATCCGAGCTGCGCCGAGACAACTTGGTCGCGACCGGTCGATACAGAAGTTGAATGTTTCAAACCTATCCGAGCCAGCTTCGATTAAATTGGACCTAGCCCCGCCAAGCCAAGCCGAGCCTGAAAAATTTGTCTCGCTTCTAAATGCACACACAACAACGAAATTGAAACCTGTATTATAGATATAGACTAATAAATCTATTTCAATAAAAACATTTTAAAATATTTCGTCAAAATTTGGTAGCTTCGTCAAAAAAATTATATACCTAGTTTATCCTTGAATGTAAAGTAGACTTAATTCCGATTTAATTTAATCCCATTCACTAACTAACTAAACTAACTAACGCATGCAATGACAGCACCACCTTCCTTTGATGATGGTCCAGAGCAACAGTGATTGTTACAACACTAAAGTAGTCGCATACGCAATACTGTTTGTTACCAGGAATACAAACTCAGCCAGGTTTGGGAAAGGAAGTGCGAGCCTGCGCATGCATGACACACATTGATTTTATATGCTATACGCTAGAATATATTTTCATTTTTGTGAGAAACCCATTGACATGTGAACCACCAACCCCAATAGTGTGTACGGGCCCAAACACCAGATCTAACTAAACGTGTTGGATTCAGTTGTCTGGGAGTAATTTTCCGGTTATCCTTGGGGGCCGACGATCCAGTTTCTGCTACTCAAGAGACAGTGGATACGTCCAGACTTTGCTCTGAGCAAATTTGTTGGTACACGTAGTTTTTTGGTCAAGCGCTTTTCACGTCAGGCGATATGATGTGGCCGACGACGGTAGTACCAAAAATTCTGTAGTCCAGCAAGCAATTCGCGAAGCCAACTGATGGTTTCAACGAACAGCTGCAGGGACACGTTCAACAGGATCAGCACTAGGTGCTACACTGCAACTTAAATGCTCCACAGTTCCACAAGTAAATTTCTGCACAGTGCTGAAGCATAATCGATACGAACTCCTGTAGACTCCAAAAAACGTAAATCCTGCATTAAATGTCTTCTCTTTTTATGGTTGGCCTATGTAGTAGCTCAAATCTGATTCGTCGAAGTATATGTCGTAAATAATCTGGAAACTCCTAGAAGTGAATTTTGTATTAATATATATTACGCGAATGGCCCCTTTACCCAGAAACAAGAGAACAAGAATCATGATTTGTGTCATCACCGATGAAAATTTTGTAATTTTTACAGGTAATACGTAATTTGGCAACATTTGGCCGAATTCAGCTTATATCCTTTTTACAGGGTCCATTTGCCGCATACTTATGCTGTATGTTGACGTAATAACGGTTGTTTTGTGGATGAACAAAGATGCTAAGTTATCTTTTTCAGGCAATATTTAGACTGAAACTCACTTTTGTCTGCTGTAAAAATGGCAGTATATTAACTTTTTAAGTTTTAAAGGGAAATTTCGAATTAAATTTTTAAAGCAAATTTTCTGAAAAATTTGTTTCTGGAAGATTGAAATCCAGTCATGGACCAGTGAACTGCACAACAGAGTAATAAGAAACAAATATTTATATGCTTAACGGAATGCAATGAATTTGAAATTTAAACATAAAAAGTTGGCTGTTGGACCTCTGCTAACTAAAATAGGAGATAGAAGGAAACACTTACTATAGGAACACCGCAGGGTCACTTTTATATCTTTTATGCCAATACATGTACATGTTTCAATGAAGTTTTTAAAAAAAAATTTAATAACCGATATTTAATTTCCTCTCTAGGTATAACTTGTAGGAAGTACCATTTGGTCTGTTTTGGAAATAGCCCACTTTGATCCTTTTTTATTATTGCGTCCCAGGCGGATAAGTTTTACTGCATGAACACAGCGCATTATGCATCATTTGCCTTAAGATGCGTGCAGCGGGACCGGATTTTGTCACAGTCTGCCGCGGCCCTAAAGCCATGCTGTCAAGCCAGTGTTACATTTTTTGGGCCGAGCCAGACTCTACAAATATATGTAGCTAATAGTAAAGTGAGGCTGAGAAATTGTCACAAGGGCCAGAATCGGCTCTAAAAGCCAGAAACATATGACAACAATGGAAAATCGCTGAAAAAAATGGAAATTGATGATAGTTATGGTCATATATTAATAAAACATCCTTCAAGTCACAATAGTATAATTTTCATGCATGAGAAAGCATGGTTTACATAGCTACTAGGTTGGCTTGTAAAAGGCGCTTAAACAAAAATTTTGAAAATAGCGATATTTACGTATTTATTTTGACTGAAGTAATGCACTTTGCTTTTAATTACTACTAATCTTGCCTTTTTTGGGCCTAGTGCTAAATATTTTCGATGTAACACAATCTGCTAAACTGAATGAAAATATTTTTTCAGTAGCCCGTCCCGACTATCAAACCCTGAGACATAGCCACTCCCGGCCGTACAAAGATGCTAGCATAGCTTAGCTATTTATTTTATTTATGAAGGGCCGGAATTGGCTCTGCGACAGAATCCGATCTTAGGTGCACACATATTATGGGAAAGGATGCATTAAATGGAAGAAAATTTTGAGAACACGGTTTTCAATAAATAGAGATGTATTTCTGAACTAATTTTCAGATTTTACAAACGCACTCTTTGGATAATGGTAAAGGAAAATGCATATAGATATGTTTTCTGCTTCTTTATATGTTTCAATTTAGCATTAATTTCGTTTATGGATAAAAGAATAAGGAATATATAGTAGCCATTTATGTTTTTCAATAAATTTGTTCTGTTAGCTAGGTACTTGGCCTCTGAGTGTTTACGGAGGTAGCAAATTATATTCCAATTTGCAAAAACAAGGGTTTGTACACACTATTCACCTTGAACAACTATACTATTATATATTATGTGTGAAAAAGAGCTATAATTTTGAAGATCTGGCTCCACGCATCTTTTCCTGCACAATGTCAGCTCGGCTCATCTCTCAATGTAAGCAGCATCAACTCGGCTCTGCTCTTCATGGAGCGTATCCTGCTCGGGCCACACGCCGCGTCTCAGGCTTAAAATATTAAAAGTTTGCGATTATAAGTATTATTAGAGAAAGCATATATATACAAACCGCCAAATGAACGATGTGTAGCTGAGCTGATGAAATTTTGGCTGTTCTTGCTTTTGCCGGAATACTGTGCGATTTGATCACTTGTTTTAGTTATGTTTGTATAAAAAAGTGCTTCTAAGAGCCGAGCCCAGCTTTTTCAGATATAATAGGCTTAGATCAGTTGCTCAGTCATGGCATAACCTGCGCTACAGCCAACTGGAGCGTAGAGCCCAAATTGTATGTTGAGTTTTGATTTATCAGTAAACTATCTGATGCCCATCCTTGTAGACACACCCGGACTTAGTACCCCAAACCATACATATTTAAGGTCAGAGGTCCCCGGGAGAGAGGCCTTGGGCCTCTGGCGAGGGGTCTGGAACTCCAGGGTTATCACTCCTACCCCTGTGAGCATGTATGCCGCAAACGCCAACCGAGGGGAGTCGGCCTTAAAGGCCCCTTTTCAGAGAACCGTGCATTTTTCGCTCATAAAATGTGATCAATAATAATCATCATTTACCTTGAGATGTCTGCGACAGGGCCGGATTTTGTCACTGTCTGACGCAGCTCTAAAGTATGGCATTTTTGGGCCAAGTGTGACCCTACAAATATATTAGCTGGTAGTAAAGCGAGCCTGATAAATTGTCACAAAGGCCGCAATCGGCTCTAAAAGCCAGAAATATATGACGAGAATAGAAAATAACAAAAAGTGGAAATTAGTGATACATATGGCCATATATTCGTAAAACATCCTTCCAATACAATAACATAATTTTTATGTATGAAACAGCGTGTTTTACATAGCTACTAGGTTGGTTTGTAAAATGCGCTTAAATAAAAATTTTGAAAATAGTTATTTTTTCGAAATTTAGAATTTTTTAAAATATAGAATTTCGAAATATATAAATTTTGAAAATAGTTATTATTTTGAAAATAGTTATAACAATTTTGAAAATATAATGTTTACATATTTGTTTTACCTGCATTTATGTGTCTTACTTTAATTACCACTAATCTTGCGTTTTTCTGGACCTAATACTAACTATTTTTCCTGTAACACAATCTCCTAAAATGAAAGTCAAATATTTTTTCAGTAGTCCGCCCCAGCCGTCAAACCATGAGACAAGCCGCTCCCTACTTGCACAAACATACTAGTATAGCTCTTAGTATTATTTATGGAGGGCCGGGTGTGGCTGTGCCATTTCGTCACAAACCGGAACTGGCTTTGATAGAATTCTGCCCTAGTACAAATATCTTAAGGTAAATGATAGAGAGCCTCGGATAGAAGAACGACGCAATGCCTCTGTGGAGACAATGCGAAGCCTTAAGGAGGAGAAAATTGCGGCGCCTCAAGGAGGAGAAGGTGCGGGTCTCGAGAGAGAGGGGTGAAGAGCCTCGGGTATACGTTGCGGAGTCTCGGCCGGTTGGATGCAGGGCATCGGGGAGAGGGTACATCCCCCGGAGACGAGGGCGTGCGGGTTCTGCTCTTGCGAGGGAAGAAAGGGAAGAAGGGCTCAGCGGGGAGGATTCCTTAAGGGGGCAGAAAGAGACCTCCGGGAAAGGGTTCCCGAGGGGTGAGGATGCAGGATGCACCCGGGGGCAAATGGGGTCCTCGGGGACAATGGGTTTCGGAGGAAAGGCGAAAGAAGTTCTCGGAGTGTGGTATAGGAAAACTCGAGGAAGTGCGTAGTGTTGTTCCAGTTAGTCGGGGTGGGTGACTGCCTAGTATAGGTACTGGTTGTCAATTATAAGTGAGGACAACTTCACCATTTTATAATTTTTACCGTAATGTAATCCTGAATCTAACTTGTATATCGTCACCTTGTAAAAGAAATAATACAAGGTGACGATGCTACGACGAAGCATATAAAATGCATATGTTTATTCATGTATAATTTTGAAACAAGGTAGTTGCTTCATGAACATTTGTTTCAAAAAATTTTCGATTTCCATATGAAGGTTTAGTGAATCGTATAATACAGCGGCTGAAGTGCGGAACCCTACAACTGCAGATGAACGGCCTTGCGAGAGTTAACAGCAGAAAATTGTTAACGGCCAGCCGACGGCTTTCACGCCCGTTTCCCAACATTAATCTTCATAGGCTAAATCCTGTATGAAAAAGTGTCATGGTTAAAATATCTTAAACCCCCGTAAATCACAAATAATGGTGAGCCAATGCCATTTTATTTACTGATATGTTACTGCAATCGCCACGAATATTTTGCAGTGGAAATAAGTTTTGTGGCTATTATAATGGTTAGAGAGCTGAAAAAATTGTATGACTGTGGTTTTAACATTAAACATTGAACGTATTTCGAAAGACGTAGTGAACAATGACTTAAATTTTGAAATGTTGTTTCAAAATTTTATATGAATAAACATACATTTTATATGTTACATCGCAATACTGTCACCTTGTTATCATATATGCTGAAGCTAAAATTAGCCACATTCATGACTTACAGAGGTTGCAGTGAGAATCAGCGAATTACATGTTACATAACATAGAATTGATTAAAACAGTCGTTTATCGAGAAAATTGGGTCAAAACATGGAGCTAGAAATCTAAATCTTAAAAGCGCACTCGTACGTATCAAGTTAATATTTTTGAGACTTCACGAGCATCGATTTGTTCAGCCATAATTGAATTACCGTATCACTCAGATTGTCGCAATTAAATGGTATAAACCCTAACTTCCAGGACGGCAGATGGATATGACGAGCAACTAATCCAAAGATAATACATAAGGAGACAACAATATGTCGCAGAGCTGCTCGGGAAGTTTCTGAGTGCCAGGTTATCAGGATTTCAAATATCCCTTGTGACAGAACTTTTGCCAGTTTAAATGTTTATCACATCTGCGCCACTTTGAAAACTATATATTACTATATTACTATATACACCTTAGGGCGCGGAAGATGGGTTCTCATTGGCTTAACTAATGGCTTAGGAGCCCCAACCCTTAGGGGTAACCACATACCATTTATTACAGTACTGATCAAAAATGCAGGCGACGCACGGGCCTTAACGACTGTGATTGGTCTACTTAACCCAAGGATCCCAACAAGATGCTGATACTCTGGGTTGAACTGTCCGAGCTTGATATAAGAATTCTCGGAGAGGAACTATCTCTCAATAATACTACGTTCCAGGATATGTTTAAGAATGCATCTCAACTATAACGTTGTATCGGATTGGCCGTAAGCCTGACAAAGATATAGATATAGATACATCATTTTATTCTCGTTAGTATGCCTCTCTTAAAAATATAAAAATTTTGCGCTGAATTTCAAATTCCTATCGTTCTAGGTTCAGATACGCTAAATTATGAACAAAAGTCAAAACACACCGCCAGTAGGTACATTATATACCGTCAGTAGATTTTAATTTTCGTTAATTTTCAATACCACCGTTTTT
>JASANE010001434.1:0-28082 GCA_030248225.1 Trileptium ribeirensis
TATTTTGCTAGATTTGAAGTTGATGCTCATTACAACTGTCTCTCTAAATTAAATCATAACCAATTCACCTGCCTTTTTCGATTTGATGAGCCATCAGTATTGATTAACCACCATAAGATTATAATTTAGAATCGAGTAGATATTTGTTGGGATCGTCGGTGTCGCAATCTTCAGCTTGGATGTAGTGTAGCCAAAATATGTGAGAAACTGGTATTTGACTTTTATCTTTGCGGCAAAATGGCATATCAGATGCTTCTTATATAAACTTGTGGGTTATCGTGGTACCACAAATGCGCAGTTTTTCTCGAAATATAGTGCACTAACCATGGGCGTAAATACCGGGGGGATGGGGGGATTCAACCCCCCCACTTTTCGATACGTTAAAAGGAAAATTCACAGACGAGTTAACCAACGAAACCTCCGCCGCTATTTAGCTCGTATATCAGGGCTCTTCTTTATTGATAGAGCATTTATGAATCAACAGTACCTGTATTAACTGTGTTGTTTTTTTGTTTGAGATTTAGATGCAGCTGATCCCCACTTCGTAGGTTGGATTTACGCCCCTGCACGACCAAAGATAGTTACGAATTTTTTCAATGTAGGCTCAGTGTTCATGAATGTTAAACAATTATAAAAAAGCGTTTACGTTTAAGCGTTGGTATAAAAAATTTTATTCGAAGCGTCCTTCAAATCATTCTAAATGATGTGTCTATAAAAAGCTTTTCTAATATTCTATGGGCGGGAATGTGAAACGTGAAATATTATAAATGTATATGAAATAATATGAAATATTATAAACATTTTATATTTTACAAATATTCTACCACACATCATATATAAAAATATTGAGTTTTTACTTCAATAAACAAGTTTTTTAGAATGTGTGCATTTAAATATAGCTGAATTGTTAGCGGAAAAGTTTTTCCTAAATGTAACAACATGACAATTATTCTGCTAGTTTTTGCTATGTACTTTTTATAAATTGAAAACCAAAGGCTCTTTTTTTGAGTGGTCATTGGCGCAAAATTCAAAATTTGAAACTGTCAAAGCAATATAAATTGAATGCAGTTATACTAGCGGTGAACCGAATGCAAGGAGTAGGCAAGCAGGGATTTTCTATAAATATAAATTTATGTGGATGTCATCGATGGTTGGGGCAACGTGACGATTCTACTGTACGGGGTTTGATCTAGATATATATTTATGTGTAAGCATTGATTTGACCTGTATGATGAGTTACTTGTGTTTTTCACTATGACGAATTTTTTCAATTCTATGTGGCCAGGGCGCAGGCTACACTATTAAGCTGCGCATTTGCATTGAAAAAATGCGTGGAGTTGTGTTTGTGCCCACATGAAAAATGCCGTGCCGGGTCACGATACAGTAGGGTGAGGGTGATTTTGTACCGGATTTTTGACTGTAGAAGACGCGAGCGCGGGCGCAGGGACGCCGAAAGGCGGGCGGCCCAACGTTTGCGTTAAAACTTTTAACGTTGTAACGTTGTTAATAACTGATGAGGTTATAACAAACAACTGTAGACGACCGGCCCCTTCCCTTTTTTCAGTACTCAGACCTTTGAAGAGATTGAAACACCCTAGGTGGGTGTACATTTTCGCTTATATATTTTGGTGTAGGAAACTCTTAATACAAGTTTGACTTTCTTATGCAACTAAAGAAACCCTACTACTATTTAGCAATGTTGGTAAATCACTCCCTTCCGTCAATGTCGATATTGATCAGCTGTTTTAGACGCTTGGCTAGATTATGCGTGTACTCGAAAACTGTCGGGAATCACTGTAGAAACTACAACGCAAGATCACGATAGTGCTTAGGTTTTCATTCAACTTTAGGCCCATGTCACCCTTAGGGGCCGGACGTTTATAACATTAGAAAAAAAGAACAGCTTAGAGCGGCGGGTTCGTGGGGCGGCATCACCCCTTGACTTAGGCTTAGGCTTAGGCTTAGTACATGGCTCATATAGGGACCTTAGCTTAAGCTAAGACTAAGGGTTAGGCTTAGTATATCGAAAACAGCAAAGCATGAATTTCACTTCCGCCCCTAAAGGTTACATTGGCCCAACTATACATCATTGAGCGTTAAAATTTTTTACGTAAAGCGTAATAATACTATAAATAAATTTTTGGCGCATAGTTTTTTACATATTCGGTTTTAAATTTATGTAGGGAGATATGCCTCGTGTTAAACCTGTGTCCCACTTAACTATATAGAATTTGCCCCAAAGTGTCACACGCTACTTAAAATAAAATAGTTCTACTAGCTATGTATATGTTTGGGAAAAATTCGTGATAGTCACACGTTACACTTCACTTGTCTCGCATAGTCCGGGCTTACTGATGGGACAATCGTGTGACACGGTGCACACTCGTTACTTTGAATGCCCCATAATGTGAAAAAGTGTCATTTTTACAAGGGGGTTGGAATTTTGCTATTTTGGGGGTTTTTTATGTATTTAAAACCAAAAGTGGGGCATTAAGGCTTAAAAATTTCGCACTCGGGTCAACTTAACCCCAACCCGGAAGTACTTATGGACCTCCCAATCCGGCGTTTAAACTCCCAAGCTTTAAGGTCCCAAATTGCTACAACTCAAACCAAAACTCACCGATTTTTCGAGCCCTGTACCTTAATTGGGTTCTATACTAACCTTCTCATTGAAAACCGGGGGCCACCCGCCCCAACGGACCTCCGCAGGACCCCCATAACTCAGTTGGGACCCAAAACTTTACTATTTTGCACCTATAAAACGGCCTCTGACAGGCCTCCTATGAGACTTACGTTAAATCAAAGTTTCCTATGAGCGGGCGACCAGCCATGGCATGGATATGATCCCGCCCCCGGCAGCCTGCTCCTCTCTGTTTCTGAAATATAACAAAAAGGGTGCTAAAACCCTGGTTCGTTTGAGGCGCCTCGAGCGCTGACATATTTTATTATTGCCGAAACTTCGCGCCGAGCAGCGCAACGTTTAGTTGTGTGTGTGCTCACTCTTCGTATATGGCAGTCGGCATCAAAGGGGGCCCGCTCTTCGAATATAATTCTTCCATATTCATAATATATTCATATATAATTCTTCCATTCTTCGAATATCTTCCAATATAATTAAATTGTTTTGGCCAGCGGGCACGCGGCGTTTCAGCTCATCCTCGGTTTGATTAATTTGTTATGGTCGCTGCGTATGTTTTCGTTTTGGAAATTGTAATGTTTGTACCTATTTATGCACTCTGATGCTGTTAGAATATAAAAATTTCGAAAATTTCAACGTTTAGAGACTCTAGCAAGGGCTTAAGAAAAAAGGCAAAGGGGGATGAACAGCAGTATAAAAGGAAACTGCCCAATTCCCCGAGTTTGATCAGTCGAGTTTTAAAGTTTTAGAAATGTGGCGGTTGTCGCCATTAAGTAGGTTTTAAGTTTTGTCTTGACTTTCATGTAGGGTGGGGTTTTTTCTACTTTGTTTGAATCAGGGTGGCCTTCCGCCGTGCCCCCACGGTGGAGAGCCTCGCCTGGATTTGGGGTTTTCTCAATCACGCAAGGGCCGCCCTTTGCGGACGTTGGAGCGTCGGAAGGATGCTCCGCGCGCCCGTAAAGGCCGAGCCGCAGCAAAATTCGCAAAATTATACCAAATCATTCAAAATTTATGGCCGTTCACATCTCGACTGGTTGCCCGCTCATCGGACGTTTCTTTTCGTTCGCAGGTCCGAGGAGTGGTCAAAATTTTCTGCTATAAGACGTAGGATCAGGTTTCAGAGAGGCATCTCAGTATGCGGAGGAAGTAAGGCAGCGTTTCAGAATTTTTAGGAGTGTCGAGACAGCCGCGATCATCGTCGCGGTTTTTGGCATTTCCCGAGCGATGCCCCGCGGTATTTCTGCAAATCTTTGGATGGCGTTCATTTTCACAAAAAGGGGAAGGAATCCAGGCACCCCAAGTCGTGCAGCTACGGTAGCCGGGAGCTCCGGGAGCTTTGGCCTTTGATCGAAAGCTTCTGCTGTCCCTGGCGCGTCGTCTCGGCAGGTCAAGGGGTCCAGACTGCTTTCTACCCTTCCCTTAAAAGAATATTGTAGTTCATCTTTCAGCGGTAGCGAACCGTGACTGTCTCGGCTGACATTCGATTCTTTACATAGTTGTTAGGTAAAAATTTTTAGTACGGAGGAACGTAGTTAAGGGCTACATCTAAATAAACTTTCTTCCAAAATTTATGGGTGGCGATAGGAGTAACTCTGGGGACGTAGTCGTTTGCTTAATCAAGTGACACGCGCTGCCTCCGATCCGTTTTTGAAACTAAGCTCGCAGCGCTAAATTTTCATTCGTATGTCGTGTTTCCACGCTTTTACGAGCAGTACGCGATGCAAACGACTGCGGATCAGAGCTCGATTAAATTATGAGGCTCACTAGCTGAGCGTAGACCGAAACAGCGACTGGACCTATCAGTGGGAAAACTGTATCGAACTTTGGTGGGACGTGGGTTTTCTAACTGTGTGTAACCTACGTGGGTCTAGGATACGTATTATCCACGTTAGATTACACTCTCTCGATCGTACAACCGATGGGTCGTTTGGGTGCTACCTATGCTTGTAGAATGCACAGTCGAACAAATTTCGATGAGAAAATTGATTCTTCACACAATAGTTTATTATCTATTAAATCACTTATCTATTAAAATACACATGTAAACATACACTTACGTTACGCACAGGATATGAATACGCTCCGATTGTAAAGATTCTTGCACGTGTCAAATTGTTTGAGCACCGATTGGATCTGAATTGCTTAAACTCACTGCGCAAGGGTTTAAATAAACTTTTCTCGCCCCAATTCCCGGGAACTAAATGAAAACCTAGTCCTCAAAACTCTCTAACTCTTAAGATTTTAATATGATCGTTGCCAGAGAAGCCACCAGTTCTTGGAATTTTGAAATCAGCTCCTTAGCTTAGGTTTTGATTTTTGTTCTGGAGAAAGACTCGAATTGTTAACTCAAAACATTTTTCCAAAATTTAGACGCGGATTCAGCACATATACACGCACATACCCGCTAATTAGGTGTCAACACAAAAGGCACTCATTACTGACACAAACAACATATAAACGACACTTCAACATAAATTTTAACAATTTATTTATTCGGAATGTAAAAGGTGACATGGGGTATGCCCCCAAACTCCTTAACTACTTGATTAAAGGGTACCAAATTCATTTTAGATAATCTGGACTCCGCCCGAAATAAAATGGTATCAAAATCTATAAATACCTAGGTCATCCCCCTACCCATTTTTCTCCAGTTAATAATAGCATCTCATTTATTCCGGTACATGCCAAAAATATACAACTTAAAAAATAAAAAAATAAAATAAAAAATAAAATAAAAATAGATCCCTTAGGGCCAGAACTGGTCCTAGTACACTGGCACACTGTTAATCTACAAAAAGTTACTGTTGATTTTTGGTTCCTTCTTTCTTTTCATTCTATTCGCGTTTTCGTTCGGCTTAGCCTTCCCTTCCATGCAGCATGGGCGAAGGCCTCTGGTATGTTCTTTTCGCGTTCGGAATTTAGAGAGAATAAAAGAGCAATGTGACCGTTCGAGTTTCTCGCGCCGACTGATTCACCCCAGCCCTCTCGACAATCCTATGAGTGTTGGGTTCGTCTCGGCGGGGATGGGCATGCGTATTACTATCAATTTTAAATATGTATGAAACATACTGGACAATGTATTACCAAGGAAAAGGCCCAACCGCATTTGTAATGATACATGATGGTAAATATCGTACCTTGTTTTAATGACTAAAGCATTGTGGAATAAAAACAAAGCGTCACATGAGCCTAAACTGCAGAGCAAACTGAGCCACAATTTTGCCACTCGGAATCTGGCGGGACGGTAGGGCGTGTAGGATCGATCGGGCTTTCCACTAGATGAGTTTGAGTATCGCCAACCCAAAAGACCTGCGATCGCGAATCCCATAATACGTTTTGAAAATAAATTGGGCTGTCCGTTCCAAACGTACGGCACGTATGGACTAGGGCGTTCGCTTTGTATAATCCCGGCTTTAGTGTTCCTTGGCACACGGTGTGTGCTTGCGGGAGGACCTTACTTATCCCAGTCTCCTTTTTGACTATATACACCAAATTGCTTCTTTCATCCGTATTGTTTAGCGAATAATGCTAAGCACCCTGGACGACTAGAATAGTGACATAAATCATAGGCAAGCATGAGAGAGACTCAGATACCAGATCTGAACCACGTCTCATACCTGACTTGACTACGGAAATATTCGTTTCAACAACCCTCATTTTTTTCTTTTAGCGGTTGTCGAGCGGCAAATACTTGGCTAACATTGATTGGTTTCAGTAACACATGAACGATTAATTTGTGACGTCAGTATTACGTTAAATTTGTTCGCGAACAGAGACAAGTACAAATAAAAATCTGGTAGGCATCAAATAACCGTTTCCACTGCAAGTTCAAAGTCGTCAAAATTCTGCTCGAACATAAGGTGTAATTTTTAGTACATTTTTCTGATTTTGCCACTTTTCTGTAATCGAAAAACCGGTGAAATTTCCGCATTTGTTTCGGAACAGCGGTTTGCGATTCGTTAATACAAAATAGGATGATGGAGGGGCACAGGTTATGTTTGCTCACGCATTGGGCTACAACTAGTTCTACTAGATTATGCAAGTTAGAAATCAGTAAATGTCATTACAGAATCCTTACGGTTTAAGCAGAGCTGTCAGCACCTAGAAAGCACATGAGCAGCAAACTTTCTTGAAATCTATACGTGTCATTATTAAAAATACTGAGTTCGAATGACCAGCTGCTTTGCCAACGGTTGCCGTACTTGGTTCGAAGATACGTGTAGCCTACTTGCTGGAAATATATCCGACTCTCACAGAATATATCAGACTTTGTTACAGCAATTGAGTTATATGGTAGTTTGGAAGCCACCTGTTCGGTATCGTTGAGGAGATAACCACTGGCTACCAAGCCCAATTTTGCGAAGAACTAGTGTAGTTCATTTTTATGGCTTACAGTTGAACTTTTATCATGAGTGAGATTGGTTGACAGCTCAATCAAAGATGTGAGGATGTACTAAACTTGCAAAGCCAAAATAAGCCTTTAGAATAACGGAGATATAAATTTCATTCAAAAGCTATTTTGTTACAGAAACCGAGAAAATAACGCGGGTTTTGTTAAAAAAGTTTCTTTTGAACATATCGAAACACAATCGAAAAACTTTCCGGACATTTCCATAATTCTGAGAAATGATTACACGAATCCGAAACAGCGGAAATGTATCAAACTAGTTTACATTAATTCTACTAGACTAGTGAAGCTCGCTCGCGAACCAAAATTCGAGTGGTGAGAACAATCCCCCAAGTTTGTTGTAGAAAGCACACACAAACAAAGCGTACACACAGTGCGCAAGTGTAGCATTATATAAACAGTGAGTGATGAGTCATAGTTACGCCTGCCTGTTTTGATAGACGACGTATGCAGTAGACAAAACATCATACAACGAGTACAACAACAATGAACTAACAAATTAATAGTTCAATAAAATCCTAAATTGACCGTGAAATGAACGTTAAAGAATTTAAACCGACACATGAGAAAAATCGCATTTTTCTTATCAAATATGAAGCAGAAGTGTGAAAAATATTTGCCACACAATATTCTTGACTCCAGATTGGGAAGTAGTTGAAAAACTTGTTATATATCATTGGAAAGCCCTGGTAAAGCTACATGGAATAGACCTTTTAGTTTGCGGATACATCGTTTACTTATTGAGAAAATTCGCAAACTGGAGGGGTGCCCGAAAAATGGGCCACAATGACGTCATTTTGCCCCATAACTTTTCCCACGGGGAAAAATCTAAAAATCGGGCTCCGGCACTAAATCGACCATTGCGGTTCGAATTAGCTATGTTGCATCAAAATCCGCCCGACCGTTATCGAGGTCCAGGTGCGACACACACAAGGACAGGACCTCCTCAAGCCCCCTCCAGAGCCAAAATTGAAAATTCAAGTTCACTCGAATTCAATTAAAAGTATATATAGATTAGCAGTACATATAGGCAATAATTTAGAATCATGGAACTCAATCAAATTCATACACGTTCACAGGGGTAAGGGTAAGCCCTGACGCGTTCAACCGAGTGACCCTCTGGCAGATGTTCCAACACACTTCTCCGCGGACCGACTGTCCTGCTGAGAGGCCGAAGCTGATCCCCCGTTACCATGGCTACACCCCTGAGCGGTGCGAACTTCGACCATGTATCATCATATTAATTTCTGAAGCGCTCAAATGTATAAAACTGAGAATTTTACTGCGAAAGCATTTGAAGATTCCAGCATATGCTGCAGATTATAGTGTATATATACAAATCAATTATAAAAGGTACAATTACGCTGCAAAAACACAACTTTTCTGGTGGATCTTAGAAATTCATTATGCTGTACCACTTCAACAAGAAACAATTTAGAATAGTAAAAGTTCGCGGCGTCAATTTTTCGCCTTAGGGTTACACTTTATATTTTAAAACATGATGATAAAGGGTGAACTTATCAAAAGCAACAGCGCCTACAGTTAATGACCAAATGCAGACTGTAAATTTTATACATCATGTCGATTCCAACCCTCCCCCCCGTAGCATCACATATTATGACCAGGATGACCGTATACAGTTTATTTAGTACCTGTCGCCCAATCCTAAGTCTTGTCTAAGCTTATTCTGAAATCGCAATTGAACATAAGATTTTTGGCCCATGTCAACTTTAGGGGCCGAAGTATAATGCATGCCATCCCGTTCTCGATATACTAAGCCAAGGCCTTAGTATTAGCCTAAGCTAAGGTTCCTATATGAGTCATGTACTAAGCCTAAGTAGGAGGCTGCCGCCCCCTAAAGATGACATGGGCCAAATTTTTAACCTACGGTTCCATACATTTTGTGTACTGTTGATAAAAGACCAGTTTGAAAAGCAGCTGTTTTAGGTTAAAGAGAACAGTCACATGTTGGTTTGGCTTGGCGTAGTTGCAGCAGATTTATCCAAACGCACAAAGAGATCATTATAGTGCAATAGCCTACATGATGTGCTAACTACCAATATGGAAATTGTGTGAGAATTATCTGTCGGGGTCATTTATAGCTCTTAATATTCAGGTGGGTAGACTTTGACAAAATTTTAGATTCGATATCAAAAGTTTATAATGTGTCGTTTAGTAAAGGCTACGAGCCTTGAACCTATCTTCCGAATCAAAATGGCTAAAAACCGGTTTGTAATGTTGTCCGTCAATGCTGGTCATATAGTAGGTACCCATGTGTCGCATCGCACATCTATCGGCGAAGGGTTGAAACAGCTGTCTAAAATTAGTTGATCTAAAATCTACAACTTTACTAAAACTCATTTTTTGTGGAGCATTGCAGCAGCCAAAATATGGTTCGTCGTCCATTTGCCATTATCGATTTTTAAATTGATTCTTGTACTGCGTGTTTGTGCCTTCAAACGAGTGTCTATGGTTAGGACAAATTATGCCGCCATATAATTTATTGGTTTTCTAATTTACAGTCCAACTTGACTATATTATACCCTTTCAGGGGTTTCACGTGTTTTACAGTGGGAGAAACCGGTGATTAGAATTTAGTCGATAACCAATTACTGACTATAAAAAGAAACCGAAATAGAGTATGATAAGCCCTTAGTTGAACGCTAAAGTTGTCCGACTCCATATTATGCGTCAAAATTACCATAATTTTTAAGTGTTTTGCCAAATATGGCCAAGTGGCTTTGCAAAAGCTGTAACTTACTTCTAGCGAGAGACATCAAACAGAGCATGGAGTAAACAAACCGGCATGAGGTTTTCAAGATCTACGGCTTTGCTAAGGATATGTACCATTCCTGTGCCGCCGTGGTCCCAAATATGGTTCGTTGAACCTCTGCCACAATTATCGATTTGTCAAATTTCTGCTTGTATTGCGTGTTTTCGCCTTCAAACAAGTGTTTTTGTGGCTATAAATCATGCTGACATACGATAGTTTTGCATCTACAGTCCAAGCTGACTATATTATACCTTTTTAGGGTTTCAAGGACTTCATGGTAGGCGAACCCGTTTTTGACAATGTAGCCAGTTTTTATTTGTTTGGCTATGTATAGCTTTTACGCAATAGGAAGTGTTTATAGGTTTTTCTGTGGGTTGAGCACAAAGTTCTTAGGAGTTTAGAGCACGAATGTTCCTTGCCTTACAGTAGTTTAAGGTTGACGAAATGATCTGTATGTAAGGTTCGGCACTGTGAATGCAATGGCTTGGTTATCTAGAATCGACCACGTATATTACATACGTTTTCAGTTGTTGTTTTCAACGAATTTACGGCCGACGAATCCTACCTCCGAGATATAGTTTATCTGACATTTTTTGGTTATATATTGCATTCAGGTATTTGGAACCGTCCGTACAGATTTTTCGGTGCGTTGAAAACAATGGCGTGGCCGTGATCATCTAAAACTCAACGAGATTGTTCCATACATTTTCCAGACGTTATAAAGGTCGATCATTGTCAAACCCGATTCACCGAATGAATTTAGTTCTTTGCCGCTTCTCGGTTATACGTCGTTTTCTGACCCTTTGGGTAGGCTATTTTATGTTAGAATACGATGGCAGTGTTCCTTATCTACTATCAGACAAACATTATAAGACTTCTGGGATTCTACAGATTTAAGATTGGTACACGGATATCAAACACAAAGCCTGTTACAGCTAATAAAAAATGACAATCATAGGTGAGCCACGTTCGCTTCGTTTCATCTTATGGATACATATATATAGAGTTAAATTATTATGCATCTCTATATAAAAGCCAATGTACGCACATGCAGGTATTATATATAGACAAAACATCGGGTCAAAATAATTGTCAGACCCGGCTCTATCAGACCCAACAATTCGTAGACCCGGCTCGAGTGCAGTCTCTCAACATATTTCTTCTGTATGGTGCGGCACAAAATATCGGAATGAAAACAGCAAATATGACGTGTTAGCCTCCCAGTATAATTTTGCTTATAGCATATGTGTTACACAAGCATTCTCTTTGATCTCAGTTGGGTGCGCGAAAGCTTACGTTAGGAATTCCACAATATTCTGTACTGCACGCAGATAGAACATGATGTGAGACGAAGTTTTGGGGACATCACTGGAGCCGAATTTGAGCCGATAATACAAACCGGCCATGTGACAAAGCCGGATCCGGTTCCGGTCACTATTATGCATCCATCTGAATATACGTAATACATACACGTAACGGTTGTGCATATACGTAGTATATATTACATTACGTTACACATTACATGTATTGAGTATTATATAATTATTTATTATAATATAAAATTCCCAGCTACCACAAGCCTTTAGTGTACCAAATTCGAAAAATAACGAAATTTTTGTATTGAATCCACGTCTTTATAGAAAAGAAGGATAACCCATTATATTTTGTGGCAAATATATAATAATCCTCCGCGAGTGCCTTTTACGACTTTTGGCTATGTTCCTGTACGGCTTCTTCAGATATGGGAGGTGTCTCCAGGTAAAATTTTGGTTTCCTCCAGTTCATAGCCGGCGAGGATAAAAAATTGGCGAATTTTTATTTCCTTGGCTAAAATATGCAAATTTTTCGCTGTTTCTGGCTAAAATTCATGAAATTTTTACCTGCGGGGACAAAAATATCTTAAATTTTCACTTGTTGTATGTCTATAACTGCAGTCAGTTGTTAAATTATACATTTTTGATGTTTTCAGACAGTTACAGTACATATATGTACTTTATGGTCCCCTATTCATCAGGGAGACCACCCTGATGAAGTGGGGGAATGGTCCCCAGGTATTTTCAACTCCTCCTGCTTCGAACTGGGAAAGCCATGCTGATGACCCTAGGTACAATTTTGCTAGTTTGGCGAAATCTAGCTGAAGGTATGACAGTGACAGTCCAAATGAATTTCTATTCGTTTCTGAAATATATCTGGCGGCGTTAATATATTGGAAATATTACATAGGTTGGCATTTGGAGATCTCGGATTGTGATTTTGCTTTTCGTTTCGTTTGAAATGTCATCAAACTCAGTAGTTCACAGTAGTTGAAAATTAGCAGACCTTAGTTGCTTGCTATTAATTATTATAATTGCGTATTTTATACATGTGTATGCATACAATATTAATACAGATGTATTAGATATGTATGTACAATTACTACATTTATATAAAGCGTTAGTCCACTTTAGGTGCGTACAGCAAGGCTGCCCTTTTGTCAAAAACAACGAATTGATTCACGCAGAAATTCGTCTTCACATTTTCGGCATTGGTATTCGCAGTGAACGTGAACATGGTCGCTGCGATGTACTACAGGAATTCGCATTCGCGCACACTTATCCATTTCGTACGTTTATCTGCGTTCATTAAATGACATGCTGAATCACACAGCAGTGGTCCCGGTCTATTTGTGTATTATAGCATACCAGAAAACGTCATTCGTAATCGCGTTTTCGTTTGTACGCGGTCAGCAACATGCGACGCTAAATCGTAAAATAGTGACCCCGAACGGCGTCTACGCATTGCTGCATCGCAAATCGTTTACATGTACATAAGGGAAAATAGTGATTTGTTAGCGTTCATCGTGTTTACAATAATGAACAGACTTGGCAAAAGAACAACCTAGGTGTACGCACCTAAACCGGACTCACGCATAGCTGATATAAATGTAGGCTAGACAAATATTGTATACTAATGTAAAAATACATAATGTGAATGAATACTGTATGTTTATATGAATATTTCATATTTCCGTTCAATCTTATGGTTACTACGTACATATTTTTCCAGATCAGAGTTCGGGTGGTTAAATTTTGTTTCACTTCGCTAGTTTATCTGCGAAATTGAAAATAAGTTCACAACAGTGCATAAATGAACAATCGATTGTTATTCCAAAAATTCTACAAAGTACATATCAGTGAGTGAAAGATTTTGTGAAAAGATATTTCACTGAAGCCACCATCACCCAGAATATGCATAATATAAAATATAACATATAATATTAAAAGAAAAACCGTTAACATTATAGCTAAAGTAGACTAGATAGATATTAGCAATCTACAATGTGTTATTACCGCTGGGCTTACCCTTGGTATATATGATAATAATTTAGCAAAGCTTTATTTAACCCCTTCAAGCAGGAGCGCAGCACGCAGTTCTAAAATGGGGGCCCCCAACTCAAGATGGGTATCGTGAAGGAAAACTGCGGACGCCATTAATGGAAAAACCTATTTTTTCCGAAAAGCGGCGGAACGGCGGCTCCACCCTTTCTTTTTGCTGTGCGCCTGCCTCCAATTTAAAGACTTAAACACCAACTATATCAACATGTTCTTCAAATTATTTGCATTAAAAGCAAACTTATGTGCCAATAATGATAGTAAACCTGAAATGCCTTTGATTGAATCGCAAAAATAGTTTTTGTGAAAAATATTTTACAATAAATTTTGTTTATGATTATAATAAACTATAAAGGGGCATATATTGTACCTACATCATTATAGATTCCATCTCGATTTCGCTTACGACTAATAAGAAAGAGTCCTAAAATGGATTTTGTCGCACAAAGACTCCACTGTTATCGTAGTATGCAAGTTCGAACGGCGTTACAAGAACTTGTCTCAGCTGTTAACAGTGCATGTACTGGTTTCAACTAGAATTAAGTGATCAAAAGTCGTACGAAGTTTCGTACGATTTCGATCGTTTTCGTTTAATCGATGAATAAATTTACGTTCCATTGCGTAAAAATTTGTTTCAATAAAGCATGTTAGTTGGCGTTTAATTAACGAATTTCTTTTAAACGAAAATCCAACATTGCGCACTCGTTCGATTTCGAATGCGTTCGATTTTATGTGCACTTAATTCTGATTGTAATTGCAACGTGTAACCATAGTACAGCGCCTTCAGCATTTGTAATACTGGTGCGCTGGCAACAGTAGTATTTACCACCATGCCACACTAATTTTCGGTAAAACACATACATTTGATATGTAGAAGAGTGGTTACGCTTTATCAGAGCAAGAGTACTGTTCGTTTGCAAAACAACGTTGAACGTACAGTACCCGCCAAAAATGACTGTCGCTCGCTCGCGACTCGCTCGACACTCGCTCGCGACTCGCTCGACACTCGCTCGAGACTCGCTCGCGACTCGCTCGAAATAAATTTGTTCTAAAAATAGAATTTTCTATTAATTTAAATAGTTGCGAAATCTCGAGCGAGCCACTCGCTCGCGACTCGTTCGAGACTCGCTCGCTCAAAATGCGACGGTCATTTTTGGCGAGTACTGTACTTGCCAGAAATAAGTGCTGTTAGATCGATTTATAAATTATGTTCGCGATTCCGCACCTGCTTGATATTTGTTGAAAAAGTCCCCGAGAAGATAGGTGTATATACATTTCGTTCGATTTCTGGCATTTCTTGGCTATTTTTCGATCATGACTGAATCAGAGTTCTGACCCCGAGTAACGTCAAAAGCGCCCTTTATAATCATTGTGCGGCTAATATAGCTTTGCACCTCGAAAGTCTATCTCGTCATAGGTGTTCTGTTGAATAAGTATGTAAACATTCACACCGCAATAATTTAGTAGAAGTGAAATTGCCTAAAAGGGCTTTGTGCTTTCGCAGATATTTTTGGGTTACATACAGTACTCGCCACAATAATTGACCGCAGCTAGCTCGTTGCTCGTTCGGTCTTGGCAAAATTAAATTTTATTTTGAAATTTTACAGTTTGCTTTTGTTCGCTCGCTGCTCGTTCGTTGCTCACTCGCTTGTACGTTGACAGTCAATTGTGGCGAGTACTGTACATAAGCGTGTCGATTGTCGTCTGCCTGCCATAGATACGATCTCGCTTGACGCTCAGTGTATGCTGATGATCTGTTGCCTATTAAATAAAGGGGAAATTCATGCATTTTAACATGCATTTTTTCGAAAAACTAATACTAAACCAGAACGCAACCAGAAATGACCGTCGCATTTCGAGCAAACGACTCTCGGACCAGTCTCGAGCGAGCGCTAGTTATTTTGGCGGGTACTGTCTTATATACTAGCAACAATTCTCATGTTTCGTAACTTTATATTTTATATAACTTTATTTAGCGATACTAGTTGAGACGATATAAAAAATAAATTTAAAGAAATTTTGGGTGTAATAAAGCAGTCCGACCGTATAAATGTGTTATTACTTAAACACTGTATGTATATTGGATTTTAATACTCACAAACTGTATAGCATCTCTATAAGCCCGACATCATAATCGTGGAATAAAAAGCTCAAAATTTTGCAGTATGTACATTATGTTATGTCGCATAAATTATTATAATTATTGTCTGCACCCCCTTTACTGCTAATTTAGCCATATAAAACTAACGTGATGTTGCTAAACCAACGGTCTCAACGCAGTATTTAGTCTAAAATTATGTATAATATGATAAAATATTTTTATAATACAATAACTGATATTTTTATTAAAACTAACCAACGACCAGTTTTTATGGGAATATCTATAAAACAGGACGGCTTTTAGCTCAAGATCGTGATGAAACAGCAAAACTATAACAAGATAAAAAAGTAAACATAATAATATATGCACATTTTTTACACAGTTTCTTCTAATATTGTTAATATTCTAGCAATACATCAATGTCGAATTATTATTGTTTCTTTCAGTGCCAAAATAATAAATTATAATACTTCGAAATACAATTATTCAGATCGCTCACAATCTTTGATGCATTAGCTAGCGCAAGTGATAATCGTTGCTGAAGTTTCGCCTATTCCGGGAAATACGATATTAAGTGTCAGCGAACGGTGCCAGAGTCCACGGTCACTCAACGATTATAGTTATAATAATAATTTATGATATGGTATGTCGTGGTGTAAATTATGGTAAAGCTTACTATGTGGCTACCGTATTAATGCCGTTCGTGTCGCTGCTTGAAACCACAACATTTCTGTCGACATATTAATTATTTCACGAAGAACTTGGTTTGTTTATATCACGGTTTCAGGCTTAGCAGCGAGAATTGCTTCCTGGTGGATTTGATCTTGCAGCTCCAAAGCCTGTGTAATAATACAATCGAAAGAATAATATGTCACAAAGGAAGCGCACAAAATGCCGTTTTTAATTTATTAAAAAATCAACACTCACTGCTTTTCTCTGCTTTACAATATTTACATTTCTGAATATTTACATTTATGTATTTATTATGCAGTTAGTGAGATTTAAGTGCACATGAAATCCAACATAACTGAAACCGACCGATATCATCGTTCAAATGAGATTCGTTAAGTTCAACGCGAACTAAAATTGATCCATAGCAAACGATTTTTTATTTTAACGCCTTCGAACTTCGTTCAATGCAATCGAATTGCACTAAATTAATTGGAAAACATCGAATATCATTTAAACGAAACGATCGTAATCACATCACCTTATTCTGATTGTAATTTATTGTAACCGTTTATAGTAGACATAATTATGTTTACAGTTTTCGTGGCACATTATCTTAGCAACAAGCAGTTTTCACATTAGTTTAGGCTTAGACTTCTGGATCAACTCAGTATGCAGAACAGTTTGCCAGCCAGCGATAACGTATGTTATTTGTGCAAGCTCTGATAAAGGCAACGCTTCTAATATATTTAAACTCCTCTCAAATTTCGCGAACTTCGAAATTTATGTTGTTTATCATGCTTATCATAAATCGCACGTTGTTAGACTAAAATTATAATAAAACACTAAGCGGCAATTTCAAATGTGCATAATGCTATAAAATAAAACACGAACAAACATAAAGCCAACATTACCATTGCTTAAAATAATTGACTTCATATTAGTTTGAATTATAGCAGCAACGCACTGAATATTAACAGGAACGTGAAACCGAATAATCGGTTAACAATAATTAATAAAATTTAATTAATTACATAATAATTAATATAGTAATACCAAGAGTAGGGACAAAATTATTCCAATTTTCACATTTTATTGATTATTTACAATACTCTCTACAAAGGAGTGCTGTTCGATCGATAATCGCTCGAAGTTCTTTCAATAAATTCAAAATTTTATTCGAAATGTGTTCGAATTTTGTCCGCGACGTGTGCGAAATTTTGGAACGCTTTTTAAATTAGTTCGACAGCTGTTCGAGATTACATAAATTTTGTTCCATTCCTGTTCTATGTTCGTTCGTTCGAAGGGACATTCATTTTGGTAAGTATTGTAAGTTTTTAATGTTTTTTGTATTTTGTTAACAAATCATTACTATTTTTAGTGTACGTGAGATTATGCATTCTGGTTTTTAAATTTACCGTCTTTGTGTTGTCCACGCCTAGGCGCTTCATATTATGACCTAATAATTCCAGGACTACGGCTATTAGTCCCTTTTCGAAATGACCGATTTTCTCTCAATATTCATTCGAGATATATTAATATGTTCGATGTTCGTTCGCGTGTTCGAATGTATTCGATACCTAACCGACCGTAAATGAAAAAACACAAAGTCAATATAATAAAAATGCTAGTGTTATTTGAAATGCGCAGAAGAAATTCTTTTGTTGTTCGAGGTAATATTATTCGACAAGTGTTCGATCGACATCTGTTCATTCAATACCCGGTTGACATTTTGGCAGTGACTGTAAAAATCCATAACCACAAAAATTTGTGTAATACAAAAGTTGCAGACTGCAAAGACTACTGCCAAACCAACCTTCTTAGCTTCCTTTTCGATTGCTTCTTTTTGCTCGATATGTATTTTCTTCAGTGCTTCTTCAGATTCGTCTTGTTTTCTCGCCATTCGTTTTCGTTCGTCCAGAAATTGTTTCAGATTCTTCTCGTGAAGCTCTTTGATACGACTAAACCGAGATGCAAAAAACTATGCTGTGTAATTATTAATTATGCAATGGTATTATTATTGCATATTTATAGTAAGACAAGGTAAATACAAGCATGGAGTAATAAGTTGCATGTAAATAGTCACGCACGCACATGTACATACACGCCAACAGTTTAAACACAAGTGATTGCGTTTTTGAGCAGTAAGTAAGGTCGTATTACAGCTACGAACTGAGGCAGTAAACTTAAGTTGATCCCGCCAGCCATCCTAGTTTGAATTTTTGCATAAAAATTGCTGCGGAATGCTTTCTGGCCAATTAAAATTCGGCACAAAACTGTTCGCGAATACACTCCTCGCCACTGAAATCTAACCATTTTTGTTCGCGGAAATTAAAGTAAAATTATCCAAATTTTTGAGAACGAAAATTTGTCAAATTCGAATTAATCCGGTTTTGTTCGAGAACATCAAGCGCTTTACTATAGGTCTGACTTTCAAATATTAATCTCAAATTTTAAAATATCGCAATTTTTATTTAAAAATCACCATCAAATTTTGAGCAAAAAGTTTGAGCGTGTGAACACGCCTTTACTAAGAACTCGATATATACATATGTAAAATTAATTGAAACAGTAGTTACATTATTTACAGAACAGTTTTGACTGCTAGACTAGTCGGAACGTTTGATCATTCATAACATTTTAGACTTAGCTATTCTCGAACAATGGAACTAAAAAATTTACACTTACCGGTCTTTTTCACCTTTTGTCTTGATACCTTTGTCGGTTGTGATTTGACGACTTGCTTCCATCCACTTCTTCAAATTTCTAGCTTGACGCAGACCTTTGGACTCGCTAAACGAACAAACGTTAACAATAATAATTTAGTTGTAATAACAATTTGACTCTTTGCATTAAATTTCTTTATCAAAAATTAATAATATTTCTATCATATTTTTCGCAACAACGCTTAGCGATAATGTCGCAGGCATATGAAATTAAGGCATAATGGTGTAAAAGTATGTAATATTCCATTAATAATCAAATACTAAATTATACGGAAACTTTCATACGAAACCATGAAGGAACATGTAGTAACTTTTATAGCTATGTTCCGTTTTCGAACTTGGCGTCACTTTTGAAGGAAATTAAAATAATTATCTTGGAGATATCTGATGTACTATGTGCAACCCTTTATACTAATATATGATAATTTATTACACAATATTTTATTATTGCAAAATGTGGATCTTTTGGCAATATATGCAACACTACTTACAACTTTCTCTGAATATCAAGTATCTGTACTCATAAAACTTTTTCTTCACATTTTGCACCTAGAAGCTGTAATACAGTACATGCTCAAGGTTCGAGGTACCAGGAGGGTAACCGGGCCATCTGGTGCCGTCGAATGGGGGAAGCAACCTCTCTGAGGTTCGGTGGTCCCGAGGGGTCGGAGCCTCAGACTGCAAGCACTATAACCCCTAGATGAGCATAATGCTGTAAAACCCAGTATGACTCAAATGTTCGTAAATAAAGAGTTCACGGCCGAATTATTACTTCAAGTAATCGAATATAGCGGTGTTTTTCTGTCACGTGATAGTGCTA
This sequence comes from Trileptium ribeirensis, assembly GCA_030248225.1. Classification (NCBI taxonomy): domain Eukaryota; kingdom Metazoa; phylum Nematoda; class Enoplea; order Enoplida; family Thoracostomopsidae; genus Trileptium; species Trileptium ribeirensis. The sequence goes on from JASANE010001434.1 coordinate 19,507, forward strand.
ACTTGCAACTTCAGCCCACGTTTACGATCGCTGCATGCATGACGACGTAAAAATTTCCAAACAATTATAATTAATTTAACCCCGAATATAAGTTATTTCCTAATTGCTACTATATGTAGTTAATATTGTTGATTTATTAAGTAAAATAATATTTTTGTTACTTTTCGGCTTTCGAACGCAGCTGTCGTATTTGGTCCTTCTGTGCGTCGTCGAGCAGCTTTCGAAGGCTGTCCCATTGCTCGCGCGTGTGCTGTTTGTTGAGCATGTATTCTTCGTTTTGTTGAGCTCGTACTAAATCCGACCATTCTTTTGTCTGTTGATTCACCAATACACGTATCTTAAATAAAAACAATAAATCATTATTACCGTTGGGTTCACCCGTAGAACACCCATTAACTCAAATAATGTTCCTTTGAATGTTTGGCCCATCATATGGATATAAAGTTAATATATTTTAAGTAACTAAGGTGATAAAGCTGCAGAGGTAAGGGGTATTTATATCAAAATTCAGAATTGCATATTAAATTTAACTAACCCGAGAATAAATGCGGCGGAGTGGTCTAGCTCGCCATCCCGCCCTATCAATTTGAAAAGTTAGTGTTTGAAATCTCACGTAGGTATCGTTGGCGTTTTCTCGTAATGTTTGTTCTAGCAAACATATAGATGCGGTGCATGGCCAATAGACAGAAAAACACCGCTATATTCGATTACTTGAAGTAATAATTCGGCCGTGAACTCTTTATTTACGAGACATTGAGTCATACTGGGTTTTACAGCATTATGCTCATCTAGGGGTTATAGTGCTTGCAGTCTGAGGCTCCGACCCCCCGGACCACCGAACCTCAGAGAGGTTGCTTCCCCCATTCGACGGCACCAGATGGCCCGGTTACCCTCCTGGTACCTCGAACCTTGAGCATGTACTGTATTACAGCTTCTAGGTGCAAAATGTGAAGAAAAAGTTTTATGAGTACAGATACTTGATATTGCAGAGAAAGTTGTAAGTAGTGTTGCATATATTGCCAAAAGATCCACATTTTGCAATAATAAAATATTGTGTAATAATTATTATATATTAGTATAAAGGGTTGAACATAGTACATCAACAGATCTCTTCAAAGATAATTATTTTAATTTCCTTCAAAAGTGACGCCAAGTTCGAAAACGGAACATAGCTATAAAAGTTACTACATGTTCCTTCATGGTTTCGTATGAAAGTTTCCGTATAATTTAGTATTTGATTATTAATGGAATATTACATACTTTTACACCATTATGCCTTAATTTCATATGCCTGCGACATTATCGCTAAGCGTTGTTGCGAAAAATATGATAGAAATATTATTAATTTTTGATAAAGAAATTTAATGCAAAGAGTCAAATTGTTATTACAACTAAATTATTATTGTTACGTTTGTTCGTTTTAGCGAGTCCAAAGGTCTGCGTCAAGCTCTAAACGAAGAAATCTATAGAAGCAAGTCGTCAAATCACAACCGACAAAGGTATCAACAGGTGAAAAAGACCGGTAAGTGTAAATTTTTTAGTTCCATTGTTCGAGAATAGCTAAGTCTAAAATGTTATGAATGATCAAACGTTCCGACTAGTCTAGCAGTCAAAACTGTTCTGTAAATAATGTAACTACTGTTTCAATTAATTTTACATATGTATATATCGAGTTCTTAGTAAAGGCGTGTTCACACGCTCAAACTTTTTGCTCAAAATTTGATGGTGATTTTTAAATAAAAATTGCGATATTTTAAAATTTGAGATTAATATTTGAAAGTCAGACCTATAGTAAAGCGCTTGATGTTCTCGAACAAAACCGGATTAATTCGAATTTGACAAATTTTCGTTCTCAAAAATTTGGATAATTTTACTTTAATTTCCGCGAACAAAAATGGTTAGATCTCAGTGGCGAGGTGTGTATTCGCGAACAGTTTTGTGCCGAATTTTAATTGGCCAGAAAGCATACCTGCAGCAATTTTTATGCAAGAATTAAAACTACGACTGCTGGCGGGATCAACTTGAGTCCTTACTGCCTCAGTTCGTAGCTGTAATTCGACCCTTCTTACTGCTCAAAAACGCAATCACTTGTGTTTAAACTGTTGGCGTGTATGTACATGTGCGTGCGTGACTATTTACATGCAACTTATTACTCCATGCTTGTATTCTACCTTGTCTTACTATAAATATGCAATAATAATACCATTGCATAATTAATAATTACACAGCATAGTTTTTTGCATCTCGGTTTAGTCGTATCAAAGAGCTTCACCAGAAGAATCTGAAACAATTTCTGGACGAACGAAAACGAATGGCGAGAAAACAAGACGAATCTGAAGAAGCACTGAAGAAAAAAATACATATCGAGCAAAAAAAAACAATCCGAAAAGGAAGCTAAGAAGGTTGGTTTAACCGTAGTCTTTGCAGTCTGCGACTTTTTGTATTACATAAATTATTGTGGTTATGGATTTTTACAGTCACTGCCAAAATGTCAACCGGGTATTGGAGGAACAGATGTCGATCGAAACACTTGTTGAATAATATTACCTCGAACAACAAAAGAATTTCTTGTGCGCATTTCAAATAACACTAGCATTTTTATTATATTGACTTTGTGTTTTTTCATTTACGGTCGTTAGGTATTGAATACATTGCGAACACCCGAACGAACATAGAACATATTAATATATCTCGAATGAATATTGAGAGAAAAATCGGTCATTTCGAAAAGGGACTAATAGCCGTAGTCCTGGAATTATTAGGTCAATAGATTAAAGCGCCTAGGCGTGGACAACACAAAGACGGTAAATTTAAAAACCAGAATGCATAATCTCACGTACACTAAATATTAGTAATGATTTGTTAACAAAATACAAAAAACATTAAAAACTTACAATACTTACCAAAATGAATGTCCCTTCGAACGAACGAACATAGAACAGGAATGGAACAAAATTTATGTAATCTCGAACAGCTGTCGAACTAATTTAAAAAGCGTTCCAAAATTTCGCACACGTCGCGGACAAAATTCGAACACATTTTCGAATAAAATTTTGAATTTATTGAAAGAACTTCGAGCGATTATCGATCCAACAGCACTCCTTTGTAGAGAGTATTGTAAATAATCAATAAAATGTGAAAATTGGAATAATTTTGTCCCTCCTACTCTTGGTATTACTATATTAATTATTATGTAATTAATTAAATTTTATTAATTATTGTTAACCGATTATTCGGTTTCACGTTCCTGTTAATATTCAGTGCGTTGTTGCTATAATTCAAACTAATATGAAGTCAATTATTTTTAAGCAATGGTAAATGTTGGCTTTATGTTTGTTCGTGTTTTATTTTTATAGCATTATGCACATTTGAAATTGCCGCTTAGTGTTTTATTATAATTTTAGTCTAACAACGTGCGATTTATGATAAGCATGATAAACAACATAAATTTCGAAGTTCAGAAATTTAGAGGAACTAAACTATTAGAAGCGTTGCCTTTATCAGAGCTTGCACAAATAACATACGTTATCGCTGGCTGGCAAACTGTTCTGCATACTGAGTTGATCCAGAAGTCTAAGCCTAAACTAATGTGAAAACTGCTTGTTGCTAAGATAATGTGCCACGAAACTGTAAACATAATTATGTCTACTATAAACGGTTACAATAAATTACAATCAGAATAAGGTGATGTGATTACGATCGTTCTGTTTAAATGATATTCGATGTTTTCCAATTAATTTAGTGACATCTCGATTGCATTGAACGAAGTTCGAAGGCGTTAAAATAAAAAATCGTTTGCTATGGATCAATTTTAGTTCGCGATGAGCTTAACCAATCTCATTTGAACGATGATATCGGTCGGTTTCAGTTATGTTGGATTTCATGTGCACTTAAATTCAGATGACAACTGCATAAAATACATAAATGTAAATATTCAGAATGTAAATATTGTAAAGCAGAAAAGGCAGTGAGTGTTGATTTTTTAAAATAAATTAAAAACGGGCATTTTGTGCGCTTCCTTTGTGACATATTATTCTTTCGATTGTATTATTACACAGGCTTTGGAGCTGCAAGATCAAATCCACCAGGAAGCAATTCTCGCTGCTAAGCCTGAAACCGGTGATATAAACAAACCAAGTTCTTCGTGAAATAATTATATGTCGACAGAAATGTTGTGGTTTCAAGCAGCGACACGAACGGCATTAATACGGTAGCCACATAGTAAACTTTACCATAATTTACACCATGAAATACACATGATCATAAATTATTATTATAACTATAATTGTTGAGTGACCGTGACTCTGGCACCGTTCGCTGACACTTAATATCGTATTTCCCGGAACAAGCGAAACTTCAGCAACGATTATCACTTGCGCTAGCTAATGCATCAAGCTTGTGAGCGATCTGAATAATTGTATTTCGAAGTATTATAATTTATTATTTTGGCACTGAAAAAGAAAATAATAATCCGACATTGATGTATTGCTAGAATATTAACAATATTAGAAGAAACTGTGTAAAAAATGTGCATATATTATTATGTTTACTTTTTTATCTTGTTATAGTTTTGTTAGTTTTTTTATTACTATCTTGAGCTAAAAGCCGTCCTGTTTTATAGATATTCCCATAAAAACTGGTCGTTGGTTAGTTTTAATAAAAATATCAGTTATTGTATTATAAAAATATTTTATCATATTATACATAATTTTAGACTAAATACTGCGTTGAGACCGTTGGTTTAGCAACATCACGTTAGTTTTATATGGCTAAATTAGCAGTAAAGGGGGTGCAGACAATAATTATAATAATTTATGCGACATAACATAATGTACATACTGCAAAATTTTGAGCTTTTTATTCCACGATTATGATGTCGGGGCTTATAGAGATGCTATACAGTTTGTGAGTATTAAAATCCAATATACATACAGTGTTTAAGTAATAACACATTTATACGGTCGGGACTGCTTTATTACACCCAAAATTTCTTTAAATTTATTTTTTATATCGTCTCAACTAGTATCGCTAAATAAAGTTATATAAAATATAAAGTTACGAAACATGAGAATTGTTGCTAGTATATAAGACAGTACCCGCCAAAATAACTAGCGCTCGCTCGAGACTGGTCCGAGAGTCGTTTTGCTCGAAATGCGACGGTCATTTCTGGTTGCGTTCTGGTTTAGTATTAGATTTTCGAAAAATGCATGTTAAAATGCATGAATTTCCCCTTTATTTAATAGGCAACAGATCATCAGCATACACTGAGCGTCAAACTACCGTATTTATGGCAGGCAGACGACAATCGACACGCTTATGTACAGTACTCGCCACAATTGACTGTCAACGTACAAGCGAGTGAGCAACGAACGAGCAGCGAGCGAACAAAAGCAAACTGTAAAATTTCAAAATAAAATTTAATTTTGCCAAGACCGACGAATAACTAGCTAGCTGCGGTCAATTATTGTGGCGAGTACTGTATGTAACCCAAAAATATCTGCGAAAGCACAAAGCCCTTTTAGGCAATTTCACTTCTACTAAATTATTGCGGTGTGAATGTTTACATACTTATTCAACAGAACACCTATGACGAGATAGACTTTCGAGGTGCAAAGCTATATTAGCCGCACAATGATTATAAAGGGCGCTTTTGACGTTACTCGGGGTCAGAACTCTGATTCAGTCATGATCGAAAAATAGCCAAGAAATGCCAGAAATCGAACGAAATGTATATACACCTATCTTCTCGGGGACTTTTTCAACAAATATCAAGCAGGTGCGGAATCGCGAACATAATTTATAAATCGATCTAACAGCACTTATTTCTGGCAAGCACCGCCAAAAATGACCGTCGCATTTTGAGCGAGCGAGTCTCGAACGAGTCGCGAGCGAGTGGCTCGCTCGAGATTTCGGCAACTATTTAAATTAATAGAAAAAGTTTCGTTTTGAGAGTAATTTCATTTCGAGCGAGTCGCGAGCGAGTCTCGAGCGAGTGTCGAGCGAGTCGCGAGCGAGTGTCGAGCGAGTCGCGAGCGAGCGACAGTCATTTTTGGCGGGTACTGTACGTTCAACGTTGTTTTGCAAACGAACAGTACTCTTGCTCTGATAAAGCGTAACCACTCTTCTACATATCAAATGTATGTGTTTTACCGAAAATTAGTGTGGCATGGTGGTAAATACTACTGTTGCCAGCGCACCAGTATTACAAATGCTGAAGGCGATGTACTATGGTTACACGTTGCAATTACAATCAGAATTAAGTGCACATAAAATCGAACGCATTCGAAATCGAACGAGTGCGCAATGTTGGATTTTCGTTTAAAAGAAATTCGTTAATTAAACGCCAACTAACATGCTTTATTGAAACAAATTTTTACGCAATGGAACGTAAATTTATTCATCGATTAAACGAAAACGATCGAAATCGTACGAAACTTCGTACGACTTTTGATCACTTAATTCTAGTTGAAACCAGTACATGCACTGTTAACAGCTGAGACAAGTTCTTGTAACGCCGTTCGAACTTGCATACTACGATAACAGTGGAGTCTTTGTGCGACAAAATCCATTTTAGGACTCTTTCTTATTAGTCGTAAGCGAAATCGAGATGGAATCTATAATGATGTAGGTACAATATATGCCCCTTTATAGTTTATTATAATCATAAACAAAATTTATTGTAAATATTTTTTCACAAAAACTATTTAAAGGATTCAATCAAAGGCATTTCAGGTTTACTATCATTATTGGCACATAAGTTTGCTTTTAATGCAAATAATTTGAAGAACATGTTGATATAGTTGGTGTTTAAGTCTTTCAATTGGAGGCAGGCGCACAGCAAAAAGAAAGGGTGGAGCCGGGGTTATCTTCGCTGCTTTTCGGAAAAAATAGGTTTTTCCATTATTGGCGTCCGCAGTCTTCCTTCACGATACCCATCTTGAGTTGGGGGCCCCCATTTTATAACTGCGCGCTGTGTTTCTGCTTGAAGGGGTTAAATAAAGCTTTGCTAAATTATTATCATATATACCAAGGGTAAGCCCAGCGGTAATAACACATTGTAGATTGCTAATATCTATCTAGTCTACTTTAGCTATAATGTTAACGGTTCTCTTTTAATATTATATGTTATATTTTATATTATGCATATTCTGGTGATGGTGGCTTCAGTGAAATATCTTTTCACAAAATCTTTCACTCACTAATATGTACTTTGTAGAATTTTTGGAATAACAATCGATTGTTCATTTATGCACTGTTGTGAACTTATTTTCAATTTCGCAGATAAACTAGCGAAGTGAAACAAAATTTAACCACCCGAACTCTGATCTGGAAAAATATGTACGTAGTAACCATAAGATTGAACGGAAAATATGAAATATTCATATAAACATACAGTATTCATTCACATTATGTATTTTTACATTAGTATACAATATTTGTCTAGCCTACATTTATATCAGCTATGCGTAAGTCCTGTTTAGGTGCGTACACCTAGGTTGTTCTTTTGCCAAGTCTGTTCATTATTGTAAACACGATGAACGCTAACAAATCACAGTTTTCCGTTATGTACGTGTAAACGATTTGCGACGCAGCAATGTTTAGGCGCTGTTCGCGGTCACTATTTTGCGATTTAACATCGCATTTTGCTAACCACGTACAAACGAAAACGCGATTACTAATGACGTTTTCTGGTATGCCATAATACACAAATAGAACGGGACCACTGCTGTGTGATTCAGCATGTCGTTTAATGAACGCAGATAAACGTACGAAATGGATAAGTGTGCGCGAATGCGAATTCCTGTAGTACATCGCAGCGACCATGTTCACGTTCACTGCGAATACCAATGCCGAAAATGTGAAGACGAATTTCTGCGTGAATCAATTCGTTGTTTTTGACAAAAGGGCAGCCTTGCTGTACGCACCTAAAGTGGACTAACGCTTTATATAAATGTAGTAATCTAACATACATATCTAATACATCTGTATTAATATTGTATGCATACACATGTATAAAATACGCAATTATAATAATTAATAGCAAGAAACTAAGGTCTGCTAATTTTCAACTACTGTGAACTACTGAGTTTGATGACATTTCAAACGAAACGAAAAGCAAAATCACAATCCGAGATATCCAAATGCCAACCTATGTAATATTTCCAATATATTAACGCCGCCAGATATATTTCAGAAACGAATAGAAATTCATTTGGACTGTCACTGTCATACCTTCAGCTAGATCTTCGCCAAACTAGCAAAATTGTACCTAGGGTCATCAACATGAAGCTTTCCGAGTTCGAAGCAGGAGGAGTTGAAAATACCTGGGAGACCATTCCCCCACTTCATCAGGGCGGTCTCCCTGATGAATAAGGGACTCAAAAGTACATATATGTACTGTAACTGTCTGAAAACATCAAAAATGTATAATTTAACAACTGACTGCAGTTATAGACATACAACAAGTGAAAATTTAAGATATTTTGGTCCCGCAGGAAAAAATTTCATGAATTTTAGCCAGAAACAGCGAAAAATTTGACTATTTTAGCGAAGGAAATAAAAATTCGCCAATTTTT
>JASANE010001435.1:0-12775 GCA_030248225.1 Trileptium ribeirensis
CTCACCAAAACTCATCATAAACGTTACAAGTCAGTAATCACATGGAAGCTTTTACGCAGTGGGTTCTTTCGTTTTTTTCATGTCCAATTTCGTGATATAGCACTCACCAAAACTCATCATAAACGTTACAAGTCAGTAATCACATGGAAGCTTTTACGCAGTGGGTTCTTTCGTTTTTTTCATGTCCAATTTCGTGATATAGCACTCACCAAAACTCATCATAAACGTTACAAGTCAGTAATCACATGGAAGCTTTTACGCAGTGGGTTCTTTCGTTTTTTTCATGTCCAATTTCGTGATATAGCACTCACCAAAACTCATCATAAACGTTACAAGTCAGTAATCACATGGAAGCTTTTACGCAGTGGGTTCTTTCGTTTTTTTCATGTCCAATTTCGTGATATAGCACTCACCAAAACTCATCATAAACGTTACAAGTCAGTAATCACATGGAAGCTTTTACGCAGTGGGTTCTTTCGTTTTTTTCATGTCCAATTTCGTGATATAGCACTCACCAAAACTCATCATAAACGTTACAAGTCAGTAATCACATGGAAGCTTTTACGCAGTGGGTTCTTTCGTTTTTTTCATGTCCAATTTCGTGATATAGCACTCACCAAAACTCATCATAAACGTTACAAGTCAGTAATCACATGGAAGCTTTTACGCAGTGGGTTCTTTCGTTTTTTTCATGTCCAATTTCGTGATATAGCACTCACCAAAACTCATCATAAACGTTACAAGTCAGTAATCACATGGAAGCTTTTACGCAGTGGGTTCTTTCGTTTTTTTCATGTCCAATTTCGTGATATAGCACTCACCAAAACTCATCATAAACGTTACAAGTCAGTAATCACATGGAAGCTTTTACGCAGTGGGTTCTTTCGTTTTTTTCATGTCCAATTTCGTGATATAGCACTCACCAAAACTCATCATAAACGTTACAAGTCAGTAATCACATGGAAGCTTTTACGCAGTGGGTTCTTTCGTTTTTTTCATGTCCAATTTCGTGATATAGCACTCACCAAAACTCATCATAAACGTTACAAGTCAGTAATCACATGGAAGCTTTTACGCAGTGGGTTCTTTCGTTTTTTTCATGTCCAATTTCGTGATATAGCACTCACCAAAACTCATCATAAACGTTACAAGTCAGTAATCACATGGAAGCAGTGGGTTCTTTCGTTTTTTTCATGTCCAATTTCGTGATATAGCACTCACCAAAACTCATCATAAACGTTACAAGTCAGTAATCACATGGAAGCTTTTACGCAGTGGGTTCTTTCGTTTTTTTCATGTCCAATTTCGTGATATAGCACTCACCAAAACTCATCATAAACGTTACAAGTCAGTAATCACATGGAAGCTTTTACGCAGTGGGTTCTTTCGTTTTTTTCATGTCCAATTTCGTGATATAGCACTCACCAAAACTCATCATAAACGTTACAAGTCAGTAATCACATGGAAGCTTTTACCCAGTGGGTTCTTTCGTTTTTTTCATTCCATTTCATATGCCTTTTTTTTCATGTCCAATTTCGTGATATAGCACTCACGAAAACTCATCATAAACGTTACAAGTCAGTAATCACATGGAAGCTTTTACGCAGTGGGTTCTTTCGTTTTTTTCATGTCCAATTTCGTGATATAGCACTCACCAAAACTCATCATAAACGTTACAAGTCAGTAATCACATGGAAGCTTTTACGCGGTGGGTTCTTTCGTTTTTTTAAGGTCCAATTTCGTGATATAGCACTCACCAAAACTCATCATAAACGTTACAAGTCAGTAATCACATGGAAGCTTTTACGCAGTGGGTTCTTTCGTTTTTTTCATGTCCAATTTCGTGATATAGCACTCACCAAAACTCATCATAAACGTTACAAGTCAGTAATCACATGGAAGCTTTTACGCAGTGGGTTCTTTCGTTTTTTTCATGTCCAATTTCGTGATATAGCACTCACCAAAACTCATCATAAACGTTACAAGTCAGTAATCACATGGAAGCTTTTACGCAGTGGGTTCTTTCGTTTTTTTCATGTCCAATTTCGTGATATAGCACTCACCAAAACTCATCATAAACGTTAGTGCAAATTTGTGGAGAAAAGTTTTATTTTAAAATTGCACCGTTTGTAGCTTCGCAAATTTAGCTATCTAAAAATCTTTGTATCTATTTGTGTATTTATGTAATTGGAAATAGAATCGACTATTTCTGTGATAGAAAATTGACTCGGAAATTCCCATGTCCCCAGTGGGAGTCAAACCAGGAATCATTGATAGAAATTATTCACTGCTAATGAAAATGGTACACTCAATAATACCAACAAAACGGCAATATAACACGCAAACTAGCAGAATTATAGGACAGTTTCTTATAAAAACACAATTTTTTATAGGTCAATTTATTATTCTATAACATGACAGAAATACACAATTATTCGCTATTTGCCTCAATCAAAATCACTAAAATAAGGAATTGGGACTTTTGTAGACAGCTTAGTGAATTTCGAATGCTTTGCCTTATATCACAGGCGTTCAGTCGAAACATTAGAGCTAGCTTTGTTAAACAATGTTATTTTAACCATACAAGCGTAGACCGTTTTGACAATTGGACGAAGGTTAATAATTGATAAGAACAAAATAACAAATGTTGGCGTAATAAAATATATACACAAATTCAAACAATTCGTTTGCAAATATATGAACGCGGGATGGATATTTATACCCATAAACTCAGTTGACAAATTGTGGACATGTTTCCGAATTCAACACAAGTGCTTGTAGCTGATTGCAATCGTTCGAATTGATTTAAGAAATATTATTTGATATCGTCAATTGGAAATATTTCCAGAAAACTGGTTAATAATATTCAGTCATCTCACCTAACCATTGTATAAACAATTTTGGGTTCAAATACCGAATGTTTCTTGATATTAAGTCGCAACAATTAAGGCAGAGCCATCGCAAACTATGATATACTACACTAAGACATATCACGCGCTCGACATGTATTTTGCAAAACGAATATTGCTAGTGAAAGCTAGAATCTGCGATTTAGGTTTGAACAACAAATTTTGAGTAATAAAATCTGAGTAAGAAAGTTGTTGCAATTTCGGATCTTGGATAAAGCCTACTCGACAACGAACGAAAATAAAATGGCTGCCATTCTAAATTATGGAATATTAAGACTGGACCACAGCCGGGAAAATTGTTATCAACTATTTTTAAAAAATAAATTTGCGATATGAAATGGCTTGTAAGAAGAACATATGCTAGCACGGTTAGCTAGCAGTACGACGATATAGTATTGACTTAACCCTAACGCAAACAGTCGAAAATACTACATAAATAAATCAGTTTGGGCCAATCATTTAACTCCCAATTTGATATATCGGCATATATTTAACGCTGTGATTATCTTCAATTTAACTATTTCGATAGATTATATTAATCACAAGATAGCCAACATACGCAAATATTTCAATACGCAAATATATGTTTCATTTATATATGGTCTATAGCACGCCGGTTGGAATTCTAAACACCACGCTAGCCTCTAAGCTTTAAGTCGTGTTCACAAGTGAAACCTTTTGCTCAAAATTGTAGCTAAATCTTGGTATGAATGTTGATCAAAATTCGATAGAAATTTTGCTGTAATTTGTAATAGACAAAGTATAAATGCTTCGAAATTTAAGCATAAATTTTGAGCTCGCAATATTTCAAGTTTTATTCCCTGGTTGGCTAAAGCTATATGTATTTTATGCTGCTACGAGCTGCAATACGAATTTAGTCTAAAACGAAATCTTTTCCCAAATCTGTTCCTCGAATATACATTTCAACCGCAATATCGGCTTTCCACATAAGCTTTGAAATAGGAACATGATCAATATGTTATTCACAATCAACAATAATTACAGCAGAAAGAGACAGTATTACAGGCAAGCGCAATTTAAAGTGTGACAAGCTGTGTATGTCTAATTGAAGCGCTTTAGATACAATTTGGGCACAATATGTTTGTTTTATTTTACATGATAATGCCCAGTGCAGCTTGTAAAGCACTTTCTATCCTTCCAGATTGCAAGAATTCACAGGACAATTCGAAACATCGAAATGAACATAGATCCTTTGCAAACACCGACACAATATCTGTTAAATCGCTGGTAAGACCAGAACTTGCCATATTCTCTTTAGAGTTAAGTTAGGCTTAAACTCTTTTAGACTGACTCCGCAGACGAGACAAGATATATTTGAATTAGTACAAACTGGGTGACCGCTATATTTGTAAATTAAAGTTTGTACGCATTAATAATTAACGTTTGCTACGTTACGTTTAATATGGATAATTTAGAATGTTTTCCGAAACATAAACCAATTTGAGATATCGATACTTCTATACTTATGATGTTTTTGTCCTAAAAGAAATTGTCATAGAAACAGCCACTAAGTTTTGAATTTAGAAATACTAACGATTCCTGTTCTATATTGCTTACGATTTGAAACACGTAATATCGATATATGATTTTTGAACAACTGGTGGACCCGTGTTTATTATCGGACTGTGCAATAGCACAGAGAGGCAGAACATTTGGACAATACGTATTAACATTCCGAAGCTGTTATAATGACTGGATCTTAAAACATTTTCGACGATTAGAAACTTAACGTCTACTGGGTGACAATAGTTAGACACAATGCAAAAATTGTGCCAACACCGGAAGTATCAACACAATTTCACCTAATGGTCCATTACGAATGGAAACTAGAGTAGACGGTATGTTGCAATAAGGTGCATAAATGCCGCAATAAATCAATGCTTGACGTTGCAGTAATAAATTCTCTCGGTCATCGATGTATCATCGTGACTTAAAAATTGTTCAATGATCTGCAAGTGGTAACAAGATCCTACGCCCCACAATGAAATCATATTTGATAAACTTAAAAAATTTAAAAAATACTTATTCTGCGAAGCACAAAGTAATTTCATTTGTCAAAACGTGAAATTTTATATTATTAATGTAATTATAAGAGACTTTGATAGGAATTTATATCTGGCACATATATATGTCAAATGCCGGTATAATAACCGTAAGACACTATTGCAATGTTATTTTTTTACTCGAATTAAATATGTGATGTGTCGTGGGCGAAAACGTACACCGTACATCAGAAAATAATCCACAAAATATGAGATTGCTAGTTTTAAACGACATGGGAGCAATGCCATGATACGGTGGTTTACAGCTTTTACGATTGAAATTTTATTCTTTCGATGCAATACATAATTTATTATCGTATCCACAAAATATTTATTCCACCATTCATTAGAGTATCGTGATCACTGCGAACGGATCACGATCACCGTAAAAGGCTCCTGATCACCGTAGAGGCATCATGAACTCTGAGGATGGATCAAGATTTGAAGCAAGTCATGGTGAGGCATTATGTTTGCGAAAGTCATGTGGTTGTGAACAGAACTGTTTTTTCGGTATTTTTAGAAACATTTTGTTTTGTTTTTAGTTATTCTGCGTTATAACACATTTTTTGCTATACGGAAAGTTATTTATTTAATGTATTTGAATATATATGTTTCCTTCCCATATAATCAGGTTATTTCGGTTCCGTCCTCGGGTTAGGCTGTTGGAAACCAGAGCAGTTAGTTTAGTGTAGTGTCCATTCCCTCACACCTTTATTTCTATGTCAATCTGTTTTATAAAATCTCTATTTTTAGTACTCATTATTGGTTCCAACGGATTTCAAATTGCAAATTGAAGTAGTCGAATTATTTGCCAGACATCGCAATTGTAGCCAGTTCTAAATATTCATTCGGTAGCAGCTTCTTCGTTGCCATTGTATCTTATTGATGTTCAGCAATATTTGGACTGATTTCTATCTGTTCACACCTTTATTTCTATGTCAATCTGTTCTATAAAATCTCTATTTTTAGTACTCATTATTGGTTCCAACGGATTTCAAATTGCAAACTGGAGTAGTCGAATTATTTGCCAGCCATCGCAATTGTAGCCAGTTCTAAATATTCATTCGGTGGCAGCTTCTTCGTTGCCATTGTATCTTATTGATGTTCAGCAATATTTGGACTGATTTCTATCTGTTCATTCAGAAATGTGTCATTTTCCGGTGGAGCCGTTCAAGGGAGTGCCATTTCTGTGCCACAAGGTGTCTTTTTTGGGTCGGTAAGTTCTGTGACATCTTTTGTTGCTTCATTTAATTGGCTTAATTATCGGTATTAGACAAAGTTTGCAATCTAAAACAAACTTTATGAACTGTTTATAAGATCTAGGTTAATCTGTACCACAGTCATTGCACAGAACTCACTAATATCGTCTAAAGATCGGACGAGTGCTTAGGAAAATCTTCTGAGAAGCTTTATTCTTTGCGTTCAACGATTTCATGTTTGGATTTTAGAGATTTATGTGTTTCGATAAAATTGGCTTAATTATCGGTATTAGACAAAGTTTGCAATCTAAAACAAACTTTATGAACTGTTTATAAGATCTAGGTTAATCTGTACCACAGTCAATGCGCAGAACTCACCGATATCGTCTAAAGATCGGACGAGTGCTTATGAAAATCTTCTGAGAATCTTTATTATTTGCGTTCAACTATTTCATGTTTGGATTTTAGAGATTTATGTGTTTCGATAAAATTCAGCGTTTAAAATTTGAGCATATTTCCACAGTTTAGACTCTCATTTGAGTATTCACATTCGTGGTGGTAAAGACTGACCGCCTTAAAAAGCATCATACTAATTTGATTGCGGCTAATAGTAATGTTCGCTGTCCTGGTCAAATAATTATTTGTTATAAAGGTATTTGTTGTTTATTTAAACATCGGTATTTCTCTCGATAAGCTATTGGTGCTGCAGTCATTAAAATTTTTCCAATTCTTCAGTTTAGTGCTACTGAGGTTAAATCAGCTTTTTTCAGCTTCATAATGTATCCCTATGCGATTCGAATCGTCGAAGATGGGCCAAAACCCATTTCTCTTTACTTGTATCCGTTAAGTCTGTACATATAAATGATATATAAATTTCTCACGCTACAAGATTCAAACATGTAATGATGTTTACTTTGTATAAGTAAAACTAACTAGCACTGTTTAGCTTTCAAAGCATTCCGTTGTGCAGCTCATGTTCGCAGTTTGGGACCAGTTATACTGAAGGCAAAACTCTATATAAATTAGCCTAAACCAGAAACTAACTAGCACTGTTTAGCTTTCAAAGCATTCCGTTGTGCAGCTCATGTTCGCAGTTTGGGACCAGTTATACTGAAGGCAAAACTCTATATAAATTAGCTGTAACCAGAAACCAACTAGCACTGTTTAGCTTTCAAAGCATTCCGTTGTGCAGCTCATGTTCGCAGTTTGGGACCAGTTATACTGAAGGCAAAACTCTATATAAATTAGCCTAAACCAGAAACTAACTAGCACTGTTTAGCTTTCAAAGCATTCCGTTGTGCAGCTCATGTTCGCAGTTTGGGACCAGTTATACTGAAGGCAAAACTCTATATAAATTAGCCTAAACCAGAAACTAACTAGCACTGTTTAGCTTTCAAAGCATTCCGTTGTGCAGCTCATGTTCGCAGTTTGGGACCAGTTATACTGAAGGCAAAACTCTATATAAATTAGCCTAAACCAGAAACTAACTAGCACTGTTTAGCTTTCAAAGCATTCCGTTGTGCAGCTCATGTTCGCAGTTTGGGACCAGTTATACTGAAGGCAAAACTCTATATAAATTAGCCTAAACAAGAAAATAACAAGCAATGTTAAGATTTCAAAGAATTCCGTTGTGTAGCTCATGTTCGCAGTTTGGGGACCAGTTATAATGAAGGCAAAACTCTAGATAAATTAGCCTAAACCAGAAACTAACTAGCACTGTTTAGCTTTCAAAGCATTCCGTTGTGCAGCTCATGTTCGCAGTTTGGGACCAGTTATACTGAAGGCAAAACTCTATATAAATTAGCCTAAACCAGCAACTAACTAGCACTGTTTAGCTTTCAAAGCATTCCGTTGTGCAGCTCATGTTCGCAGTTTGGGACCAGTTATACTGAAGGCAAAACTCATATAAATTAGCCTAAACCAGCAACTAACTAGCACTGTTTAGCTTTCAAAGCATTCCGTTGTGCAGCTCATGTTCGCAGTTTGGGACCAGTTATACTGAAGGCAAAACTCTATATAAATTAGCCTAAACCAGCAACTAACTAGCACTGTTTAGCTTTCAAAGCATTCCGTTGTGCAGCTCATGTTCGCAGTTTGGGACCAGTTATACTGAAGGCAAAACTCTATATAAATTAGCCTAAACCAGCAACTAACTAGCACTGTTTAGCTTTCAAAGCATTCCGTTGTGCAGCTCATGTTCGCAGTTTGGGACCAGTTATACTGAAGGCAAAACTCTATATACTTTAGCCTAAACCAGCAACTAAGTAGCACTGTTTAGCTTTCAAAACATTCGTTGTGCAGCTCATGTTGGCAGTTTGGGCCCAGTTATACTGAAGGCAAAACTCTATATAAATTAGCCTAAACCAGCAACTAACTAGCACTGTTTAGCTTTCAAAGCATTCCGTTGTGCAGCTCATGTTCGCAGTTTGGGACCAGTTATACTGAAGGCAAAACTCTATATAAATTAGCCTAAACCAGCAACTAACTAGCACTGTTTAGCTTTCAAAGCATTCCGTTGTGCAGCTCATGTTCGCAGTTTGGGACCAGTTATACTGAAGGCAAAACTCTATATAAATTAGCCTAAACCAGAAACTAACTAGCACTGTTTAGCTTTCAAAGCATTCCGTTGTGCAGCTCATGTTCGCAGTTTGGGACCAGTTATACTGAAGGCAAAACTCTATATAAATTAGCCTAAACCAGCAACTAACTAGCACTGTTTAGCTTTCAAAGCATTCCGTTGTGCAGCTCATGTTCGCAGTTTGGGACCAGTTATACTGAAGGCAAAACTCTATATAAATTAGCCTAAACCAGCAACTAACTAGCACTGTTTAGCTTTCAAAGCATTCCGTTGTGCAGCTCATGTTCGCAGTTTGGGACCAGTTATACTGAAGGCAAAACTCTATATAAATTAGCCTAAACCAGGCATCGTTTCTCAGAGATTCGGATCTGGCTTGTGACACGATCTTTACAACATCTGTTGTAGCCAACGCCCAAAATTGGAAGCAAGCAACGTATATTTTTCACCATCAGTAAAAAAACGTGTTTGAAAAACTTGCTGCAACACGTTCAAAAGCCATTGGAAGCATTAGGTATCTCATCACCAGTCAAAATCTATTTAATCCACAATGCTTCGTTCGAAATTTATAAATGTTCCACCGCATATATATATATATATATATATATATATATATATATATATATATATATATATATATGTATTAGTTCTGTAGCTCAGTTCACAAATACGGAAATAGTAATGTCGGAACCAGCTTTTCCTTTTTAGTAGGTTCGGAACAATGTCCTTTTAAAGCCTCATATCAAAAACCTCAAATATTCGGATCACTTCGATCAACAATGAATTCAGCAATCGCTTTGTTACCGCACAACTCATATCCACCACATTGAGCCTTAATTTAATACTGATTTCACTCAGCTCAGCATTGGCACGCAGTCCAAAAATTTATCCCCCAAAACATGCATTGTCATCCAATATCATGGCTAACAAATACCGTCACATACATACGGTCATAAACCGTCATAACATATACGGTTTATAATCATGTCGGCAAATAATGTTTAACAAACTATGTCCGGAAAAATGTGCCACTATTGCTTTAAAACAATTGATATGTCCTGGTAACATATCCAATCCAGCAATCAATGATTTTAGTTGACTCAAAAATATGTTTGGCTCTAGAATAGCTATCACTAAGCATTGCTTTTAGTGTTGCTATAAAAGATAGAGCTAGCTTGGTTATGGTACTAGATTCAAACAACGAGAGAAGCTAATGCGGCGTTCACAGTATAATGTCCCCAAGGTTTGGAACCTATGCACACCACACAGTGTGGGGCACACTGTCGACAACAGGGTGTCTTCGACACCCCAAGATTTTTTATAATTTTTTTCATAGGTAGCTAGCTAGGGGTATTGCCACTTCTCGACAGTGTCAATAACACAGTGTCTTCTTGCAATTTTATTGACAGTGTGCGGCATTGCTTCATCAACGCTGTTATGGCTTACATATAAATAGCGAGTATTTAAAAAAACCACACAGCACAGTTGACTGATACACCGCATTAGCTATAAACGGTATCCTTTACAGTTAATTCGCGCCAAATTGGTAGCTAAGGGCGTATGCGAGACTTTAGGAAAAACGTAGTTGCTAGGAGTGTATCGTACACCCTTGGAAATTGACTTACAGTATGGGTGTCACCCTTACAGTTTATACGGCAGGGTCCGTCCAGAGAGCGACAAAAGTCCCAAAAGGTCCTTATAACGTGAACGCCGCATAACGTCTGCTCATTCGATAACCATAACACTATCCAAAGCATAATTCGAAATAATGCTAGACCAAACGCATTAGCAAAGTAACCAAAAATATAACTTCTACAAATTCACTTGCCGTAGAACCAACAATCTAATTATATATTCTTAGAAAATGCATTAAAAATGAGTTTGACAGAAAGCATTTAAGCTATGTATGCGTCAGTATAATACGGATCTTCCAATTTGACCTAAAATTTTCCGATTTTTTTTGCTATTTTTACCAAATTCCCGCATTTTACAAATTGATTTACAATTTTCCGGTTGCGGAACCAGTTTTGTTAGAAAAGTATATGCCGTACTGCAGCACATTGTACCTTCAGCAATTTCGACGGGCAATTTCACTGAAAACGCTGTTTCACCAAAACAATAGTCGACGACGACCTCACCAAGGAAAGGGAAAAAGAGAGAAAATAACGTGTAAGAAGGAACGGAGATGAACTGACGGAAAGGGAAGAAGGGGCGGATGAACGGAGAGGAAAGAATGGAAAGTATGGCGAGATAAAGATAAGAAAAGATCGGCAAGAAATGATGGCAAGAAAATGATGGATGAGAAATAACTGACAGAAAACACAGGAATGAAAGGACGGAAAGGAACGAACGGATAGCAAAATAGGAAATGAGATATCGGAAAGTAAAGAGCAGAAAAAGCAAATCTTAAAAGAAAAACGAAAAAGAAAGATCATAAAGAAAGGAACGAACAAAAACAAGAAAGGAAAAGACGGAAAGGAAGGAAGGAAATAAAGAACGGATAGAGAACAATGTAAAGGGAACTATGAAAAGAAAGAACAGAATTGAAAAAAATAATGGAAAGGAAACAGTCGGTGGAAAGGAACGGAAAGGAAAGAGCGGCAAGAAAGGAATGGAAAAGAAAGGATGGACAGAAAAATAAGTAAAACAGCTGAAAATAAAGAACAAAAAGAAACATAAAAAAATAAATGAAGATAGTAGGAAAGAAGGAACGGCAAGGAAAGCATGGAAAGAAAAGGATGTAAATGAAAGAATGAAAAGGGAAAAAGTGGGGAAGAAAGAACGGAAATTGAATTAACAGAAAGAAAATAACAGGTAGGAAAGAACGCAAAGAGCCACAAGCGAAATAACGGTAAGAAAAAGGGAAAGGAAACAGCAGTAAAGCAAGCTGGAAACGGAAAGAGTGGGAAAGAAGGTACAAAACAGAAACAGCCGAAAGTAAAGAACAGAAACTGGAATATGAAAATGCAAAATCCTGACTGAAAGAACATCAAGGCAAGTGCAAACAATAAATTGGAAGTTAAGAACGAAAGAGAAAGAATGGGACGAATAGAAGGGAACGGAAAGCAAAGCGCTGAACGGAAGGAACGTAGAGAAAAATGGAATAGGAGGAGCGGAAAAGCGCAAGGGAAAGAACGGAAAGTAAAGAGTGAAAACCTAGGATTTGAAAGAAAATTACGATAGGTAAATAAGAGAAAAGAATGGACAAAAATGGAAACTAAAGAACTGAAGGGAGAGGAAAGAAAATTAAGAACGGAACGGAAAGAAATGAAATAAATAGCGGATACAGGACAATTTAAAAGGAAGAATGAAAAAGGAAGAACAGAAAAAAGTGGAAAATAGTAAAAACGAACGGAAATCAAAGAGCGACAAGGAAAAAACGGAAAAATAACTAAACATTTAAAAATAAACAACAAAAAGAGAACAAAAAGAAACAAACAGCAAAGAAAGAACGCTAAGGAAATCAGAAAACGAACAAAAAGAACGAACAGAAAGAAAATAACAGGTAGTAAAGAACGGAAAGGAAAGAACTGGTAACAAAGAACGGAGAGGAAATAGAGGCAGCGAAAGAACAACAAAAAATCACGGAAACAAAACAACTGAAATTAAGTAATGGAAAATAAGGACGATTGGAAAGAACAGATAGAAATACCCAAACTAGAGACGCCGAAAATTATAAAGGACGGGAATAAGGGAATAGACAGCAGAGTAACTGAAAGCTAAGAACGGAAACAAGAACGAAAAGAAAGAACGGGACGCATAGAACCAAACAGAAACTAGAGAACGGAAAGCGGTGCACGGAAAGTAAAGAATTGGATGAAAAAAGGCAAATCGGAAAGGAAGAATCGAACGTAAATAACAGAAAGTAAAGATTGGAAAAGAAATAACTGATCGTAAAATTGGAAAAGGAGAAAAACAGAAATGAAACAACACAAAAGCCGGAAATGAAAGAACGATAGGAAAAGAGATTGTAAGGACCGGGCAGTACATGTTGAATGTGATATAGCGAGCATGAACTGAACGAAGTAC
>JASANE010001436.1:0-46122 GCA_030248225.1 Trileptium ribeirensis
AGTCAAGAACGGGCTAGCTAGTATTGCATTTTAATTCTCAGCGCAAGGTGTTATATGTTCTGACAGTGACTGAATTTTAGACTGGTTCGTTCGTCGAGTACCGAATACGCGGTTCACTAAGGGTTCTTGTTTGTGTTTGAGGAACCACCATTTCTACTTGGTTCTTGTAACTATTGTTAGCTGGCTAATGATGTTCCTTTCGCGTATTCTCCACCTAATACGTACTATCTACTAATGTACTCAATATCATCGTAACTATAATGTGCATAACTATGTGAATGCTATAATCGTAACAGGCGTAGCCTACTTATAACAGTATTTATCCGCGGATTAAGTAACTTTGTAACTAAATTTCCGCTCGTCATTCGAAAGTGATCGCATAGTTCTGTCGGGTGCTAGGTTGCAGCTCATGAGCAAGTCAAGTAGAGTTAATCCTTTCATGCCTGAATTAATTTGTGTATCGTGCAATGCTTGACAAACTCAAGCCTGCGCCAGGGATCAAACCCGAAACGTACCGGTGAAACTTGTGTACGCAAACACACATGAGAGCCGCTAAGTAACCTCACAACGCGACTACAATGCACGTTACGTACTACTACCTATGATAAACACAACGAGTCGCTATGTGCGTTGGGTCCATTTGGAGCTAGTGGGCATGAGAGGATTAAGTAATAGCTTGCGTTCGGACACTACCGTGTGGTAATGTAGCGTATTTAGTGAAGTAGATTGTGAATAACAAGGCAGCAATCTCCGGAGTATCCCCGCGTTGTTGTGTAAGCTTGAGCTACATCAATTTGAACCGATCCGCTAAATAAAGTATTTCGGGCACTCGCTGCTGAGCTGAATAGTGTAAAACGAGTGAAAGTTTGCGACCGATTTGGTGTTATTGATACGGACCTGGAACATTTTATATTTAATTATTCACTCGTCGTTATGTTAACGTATATTACTTGTGGGTGATAAACAGTGTGTATAAATATAAATTCATGAAGTGCTGTAAAACTAGCTCAGATTCAAGACTCCTCTATCGGGTCATAGTCGACCAGTCTGGTAAATACTCGACGGTAGAAGTACTGAGTGCTCGCGCATAAGTGTTGTCGACTAAGCCGTTTTAGTATAGCATAAGAGTGGCACTTCATTAAGTTAGCTAATAAACGTTTGCGATCATCGGGCTGTTGTTGCGTCAACTAAAAAGAGTGTAATAAAGCCGCACTAAATCTTGCTGTACTGCTATCGCAGTTGGATCGAATTCAAAGCAGGCAACGCTAGGAAATTTGCTAGTCACCGCTTCCCTGGTACGCCAGACCACGAACTCGTGCACCCCAGCTGTGAGTATAATACTAATTGGTGGCCTGAATTGTAGTTCGGTTGTATGTTTAGAGTGTTATATAAGCTCATGGGGGTCGGATCATCGCGTAAGCACGGAATTACACGCCGAACAAAAAACCCAGCTCCAACAACGCAGAGTACTATTCCGGAGTAAGTGGCCGATACCGATACAATTTAACTAGTCGGTAGTGGAACTACATTTGTTAGCGGAGCTTGGGCTGTGGCATTATGAATGTTCTCAATTTTATGTTCTTGTAACTACATTGCTTATGGCATAGGGCTTTATCATCGGTAAAAATATTTATATTAAATTCTTTAACCCAAAAAACCTATAATAGTTAGATTGAAACAACTCTATTTCAATGATTAACACAAATATTGCAAAAGTGCTCTATTTTAGCTGCATAAAATAAACTAATTAGCTAATTACTAATTAACCACTCAAAATTTTTTAATACCAAATATCAGGTGCACACTCTGGAGCCTGATAGGATTTAAAACAAAAAAAGTTTTTTTAAAATCCGTTCAGTGGTTCTTGAGATCTGTCGGACCGAAAAAAGGAACGAACGAACGGACGGACATCGACCTTTTTACTCCCAGACAGAAAATAAAAACGCTTCGCTCGGCTGCGCCGAGCTCCGCTCAAAAACATAGTGAAACGCTATTAATAGCTTCATAATAAACCGATCACTCGTGTGTGTTTTGTACACTGACCATGAAATCATAGGGCACAAGGGCGCATAGACACGTCCACTCGGGTGCGAAAATACGATACACCGATATAAGAACACTGAGTTCTACTGTCCGGTACTAACCCGCATCTTCGACAGCGAACTAGCGGTCCGATAGCCAACTGTATCCGTTATACAAGGGTTTATCACGTGGCCACAACTCCCCACATCTTAACGACGATGGTTGTTTCAATCAGTGTGCAAAAATGTAAAATCAAATGCCAAATATTACCTAGGGTCGTCGCGCGCGAGATGTTAATAGAGCAAATATGGCGACTACAAATTACAATTAGGTTCAGGGACGAATACACAGATCGAAAACCGCCTTCAAACTGGTTGACAAGGCGCCACGATAGCTAACGAGCCTTCTTAGAACGCAACGGCAATTGAATCAACCATCACCTGCTGCAGTATCAACATCTTTCGATTTGGAGACTCCGAATTCCACAGATAACTCCCCAGGACTCAGATCGATTGTGATTGGAAATAAAATACTTGGCTCTGACTCGCCATTTACAAATACATATTTGTTCAGTTCCTAAGGTACATGCGAGATTGTATAGTTATTGCAATGTTCTGCTTCTGAAACGCGTTCATACGACTCGAGAATGAGAATTCAATTTATTGACGATCCACAATACGCAGGCGCTCTGCTTGTTGCGTTAGGACAAACAGGAGTTCAAATTCACCAAAAATTCTGGCGTAGTTAAATGTCGTGATGATTAAATCCGTTGTATATACATCTTGGATTTCTTGGCGCAGGTTAAGGACGAATTGATTATTGCAATCGGCGATTCACCACCAAGCTGATAACGCTTACCGGAACTTTTGGCACAAACATTGGATTGGCAACGAATCGAGATACGGGTGATGGAAAAGACATATATATCTGATTAGTGCACAAACGAAACTGGTAAAAAGATACCTGGCAATGTCGCGTCATCTTTGACCAGTGACCCAGTATGCGAGAGCAATAAAAATCAGATCTACAATATCGTTTGTGGTCGCCAACATTGCGACGCACAGATACCGGGAATCCTGGACTGTTTTCATTGGCTTCGATTACTAAGCGCGCAACCATATCGGGATCTACAGGATGCGTTCCTCGACCAGATGCATACTTCGCAAGGAACAGTTTTGCGTCGAAATGTTGCTGGTTGGCCACAATGAACTAAACCGCTGTATGTGATCAGGGTTAGGCTTTAGGAACAAAAATACAATGCCCAATCAGCAAACAACAAATAGCATGTCGATATCCGGAAAATCAGCGTAACGAGGTTTGCATCAGGCGTTAAGGCCATTATTGCGAGCTCGAAACTAAGGTAGTGGCTTACTGACTTCTGGTGTACCGGTTACAAAATGTAATCACAAAGTGAATGCTTAAGCAACTTTTAAATAAAAGACAAGTTAATAAACCTAAATTCAACTGAAAAGGAAGCGAGTCCACTTATATATATTCGGTGAAAATATAGGGCGAAAAAGATTAATTTTTATTAATGGAGTAAATAGCATTTCAAATATATAATTATTAAAAGGTTTCTGTTAAAATAAAAATGGCTCAAGTCAAGCTTGTTTAAAAGTATTTTGAATTTTCTGCAGACTTATAATCCTACGAGAGGTTCACAGCAAATAAAACTAGGTAATTTATTTCACGCATCGATAGTTCTAACCGCAAAGCTGTTTATAACAGTTTGAATGAAACTTTGGTTTTATTAGTTTTCTTTCGCGACTACGCGTATTTGTGTTGTGGGAAATTTCGAAAAAGCTGTGGCAACTATCAAGTTCATTATTAAGACTTTTGAAAACTGGAATGAGGTCGTGTTTTAAACCTCGTAGTTCTAACTTGAAGTATGTTAGTCGATGTTTATACGACATATTGAATATACAAGCCTCATGGCTGGCCTTTTGGTGAAATACCGTTGCAGTTTGTCCAACTTATCTATTTCGAGCAAATTACACGGTGACCAAACCTTGCAAATTATATTGAAATTTGAGATTGTTTTTACCCAAATGTAAAATATTGCATTTCGAGACTGAAATAGTTGCCAGGATTTTGTCCATTGTTCCAAGGGGCTAAGTGCGTTCTGAAGATGAGTTGGAGCATTGTCATGTTGCAGTTTGACGTATTAATATATAACTTAACGTCGCCTGCGAAAAGTTTGCACTTCACACTGTTTAAGCAACAAGCAACATATATATATGAAGCAAAATAGGCCCTGGGACGCTGCATTGAGGCACACATGATAGAACTTTTTGTGCATTTGAATATGTGTGTTATACTAACTCTGAATGATCTTCCGCTGAGAAAAGCAGTAATCCAGTTCAACATTGTGCCAGTAATGCCTATATATACATGAAATTTTGCGATGCAGTTTGACATGTAAAACTGTATCAAACGCATTCGCAAAATGAATATACGCAATAACAACTTATTTTTGATTGTCTAATGCATTTGACCAATCGTTTACAGATTTAAGCAGCTGAGTATATACACGTTGATTTCTTTGACACAAAATCATGTTGGTTTGGATTAATTATATTTCAACGCACATAAGACTGTATACAATTATTAACAATGGACTACATAATTTTACAACAGTTAGAAAGTAATGATATCGGCAAATTTCGGAAACTATATATCTGGAGATTCTTTCCGCTTTCGGGAACTCGGGAAAACGCGAGGCAATGTTGATGCTTGACACCATCATCACTGCAAGCGTCATGCACTTGGTTTACAGTGTTTTTTTCGGCAGCCGAAGCGTACAACTTTGGCATGGAATGCGTGTGAGTGTCTCGGTTGGTTGTTGCCTTATCGTCGGTTGCTCGAGAAGTAACAATGTTGGCAAGCGACTGTATTAGCGTTTCCAGCTGACGCTCTGCCTTTCCGAGACGGACATCGCTGGGTTGGACCGAAGTTGGCGACGCTCCATTCTATTTATCATTACGTCGGTTTTGAGCAAATTTCTGACAAGCTGGACGCAAGACGAGGACGTCTTCGCCCTCTGTTACAGCCTTAAGCGATTTATTATTTCGGACTGACGAACACGCAAAATGAATCCATCCAGCGCATAGGCCGCACTCGAAACAGTCTTGACCTCCAGCTTTGTTGCATATGACGCCATTCGATGACCTAAACACATTTAGCGATGGTTGGATTGATCGGCGTTGATTGGTTGCCTTCGCCATTTTTTGCTTCTAGTAGACGATAGTCGAAAAATGAAATAGATACCAATATATAAAATTATTATTTAATGTAACGCACCAGTACGTCTATTCCTTCTTTATTCGTCCTCCTGAAGCTGAATGCAATTGGGCTAAAACTAGTGGGGTAATCTGCGTGCGCACGGCCTGAGCCTGGCAGTGGCAAACTTTTACCGTGTCTCAGCAACACCTTTCATTCAGAAACCAAAGTGCCTCAAAACGTGCTTTATAGACACTGCCTCCCGAATAGTCGTATTTGTTTTCATCAGAAGCTAATTTGCATATTAGATTCTGGTGAGTTTAATTTTGTTTTCTTTGATAAATTGTCAATCGAGTTCTGTCGCCGATGAAATCGGTTGTTTGATTTACACGTCAGTAGTTATATATAGTTTTAATTGCATAATTCGAAAAATAAGGGACTGGCTAATAAAAGATCGTTATTGTTGTTTTCTCTCAGACATTGTTTTTATGTATGATCTCATTAGATCGATTTGTTAGATAGTCATTTTGCTGGCATTTGCTATTCATAGGCCGGGCTATACTTATCTGCAGTGGAAAGCATGCGTGCACGAAGAGGCCGCAGATCTAATATGTTATTGCCGGTACATATATATCTCGTTTACTTCGGAAGGACACTATCACAATATAGCTAATCGGAATTATGTTTCTGGAACTCGGTCCATATATACCCATAAACATTGTGAAATTAATTATCTTTATAATAAAACGATCATTTGTACATGTTTTTAAACGAGCCATCAAGTCATAGGGTGCAAGGGCGCATAGTGGAAACCACTCGGGTGCGAAATTGCGACATATCGATGGTGAGTTCTACTCGTGGGCACTAACCCGCATCTTCGGCGGCGAACTAGCGATCCGATAGCCAACTGTATGCGTTGTATAAGGGGTTAAATAACGCGTGGCACAACTTCCCCACGTGGTAACCATTGGGGGTTATTTAATTTGGTGTGTCAAAAAATTTAAATCCAACGCGTAATGTTATCCAAAGCCCCGCTGGCGAGGTATCAATCTGGGAAATATTTGAGTACGGGCAGCGGCACAGAAATTATAATTCAAATTGAACCGCAAAGCCTTAGCAAAAAAATTTTGAAATTTATGATTATATTGTGTATATAATCATTATATATATAATTAATAATCCGGTAGCAATAAATAACATGATCACCCGGGGGTTCGATTTTTTGCAACTTTCGGCCGGTGTATATATGAACAATATATGGCATCGGACATATTTGCACAGCGATTTGTAATCACTAGGAAATTGTCGAACTGTTGCATAAATAATAACTACACTTTCGAGTCGAAGAATTTACGAATGCAGGAGCCAGCTGAGTCGGATCATTGTAATCGATATCCAGCGCTTTACAATGACTGGTTATCGTGGACACGATATCATTCCAGAACGTCATGAAGCATTCAGACAACTGCTCAACGAATGGCGCAATCTGCTTAGGGAAATGTAATTTATTGATCACGAAATGGCACCTTGATTGTCGCATTGCGACAAACGGAAGTCCAAATTTGCTAACAAATCTGGACAATGAAACGCCGAAACGATTATAACAGATCTACTTCATATCGAAGTAGGAACGATGGAAAATGTGCCCGTTGTCACTGATTAGTGAACAAATGAAACAGGCCAAAGGATACCTGGCAACGTCTCTACGTCTTCGACCGGTGAAATCGAAGATATCCAAACGCACAGATACCGGACTTCCTCGAAGATTTTCAGCACTTCTATTACAAATTGGACAGTCATTTCGCGACGCGATTCGTACTGCTTAAAGGACAGCGTTAGATAGAATTGTTTCTTCTTGTTCACAACGACTCGACTACACTGCTGTATGGGCTTGTGTCACGGCGGGGACAAAATACGATGCCCAATGAGCGAACCAGTCTGTTATTCCTCAACCGCACACATGGCCTTTGCTTGGCGGGTACAAATTTTTACCGTGTGGCAGCAACAGTTTTCATTCATTAACCAAAGTGCCTCAAAAACAGTGCTTTATCAATACTGTGTTGCGAATAATCACAAAAAATTTTTGTGCGACCGCAAACCAAATTGGAGACCTGCGGCCTCTGAAGATTTCATTCATTTGTGACCAAAAATTCTAGTAATAGTAATTTCATACTGGTTTTAGAACCTCTTATGACGGTCGTGGACACGGTCTGACATCGTAGGGGTTGTCATATAATAATTATTATTATTAATGCATTATTACATTTATTTAAGATCCTAATGATTTGTTTTCAACAGAAGTTAATTGGCATATTAGCTTCTGTTGAATTGAATCTTATTTTCTTTGATGAATGCGTTAGTCGATGTCTATCGCCGACGAAATCGGTTAGTATGATTTACACGTCTGCAGTTGTAGATTCAATTGTTTTATTCTAAAGATGGGACCGACTATTGAAAGATTTCGTTCTTGTTGTTTGACCATAAGTACATACCTTGTTCTTATGTATGACCTCATTAGAGTTGATAGAAAGTTAAACTGCCGGCATTTGTTATTTATAGGTTGACCTATACTTATCTACGGTAGATTGCGTGAGTTTACGGAGAGGCCGCCTATCTAATATATTATTGCCGGTACTTATCTTGCTTAATTCAGAAGGACACTGCCACACGAATGTGGGTCAGATTTGTATTTGTGGAACTGGGCCGATACCTATAAACATTGTGAAACGCGTCATTAATGATTGCCGAATAGCTTTATAATAAAACGGTCACTATGTCCGCGTGTTGCAAACGGGCTACCGAATTGCCACGGCGCATTCGAACAATACAAAAATTTACGATGCACCGATATTAAGCCCTCTGCGTTCTGCTCCTCGGCACTAACCCACTTCTTAGGCAACGAACTAACGAATTTACAAACGAAATTTGTCTTCTCCTCTAGGAAAGGTACAGCGGCATATTAACTAAAGTGATTCCGGCTTTTTTATCTAATTTGGCAAACGAAAAGAGACTGCGATAGTACGGCTTAAAACGTTAGTAACTCGTATGATGCGTGTCGATTTAATTCTAGTATATATACAAATTACTATGTGACATAGTTGGCTACGATGGGAATAAACTTTTTAATTACGCCCGGATTTCCATAGTCAATATTATTTATACTGCATACGAGCAGCAAAAACGGCGCGGTTACACGTACGATATTCTTTCGTTCAGAAATTTGTTAGATCATGGAATGCCAGGGTGGTGGTATCAGCAAGCCTTCCCTGTTTTCAAGCGTATACTCCTTCACCAGTTCTTGTTGCTGGAAAACAGTGAAAACGGCCTAACCAGCCGACATCATGAATTGGCTACTACCCCGTTACGATCGAATCAGAATAGTAAACGTATATAAACCAAAAAACATAATAGATGTTTAGTGATGTCGGGTGACTGATAAACAATACTGTCTTTTGCGTGTGACAGCCTATAGTCTGAGACAGCGACCACATATGTGTTTCATCAAGACAGCCCATTCATAAGGTATGCAAAACCCTTTTAAGGAGATTACCTACTCCATTTTTGCGACCGATATATACACGATACGTATATCTCAAGAAACACAGGTTTGAAGAATCGAAATATTTCATTGAGCGGAGCGAAGCAAAGCATTTTTATTTTCTGTCTGGGAGTAAAAAGGTCGATGTCCGTGGTCGTTCGTTCGGTCCTACTGATCTCAAGAACCACTGAACCAATTTTTTAAAAAAAACTTTTTTTTGAAGCCTATCATGTCACAGTTTGCACCTGATATTTGGGATTTGATTTGATTGTACATGGTGGTTGATGTAACCTTTTCGAAAGGTAGTCTGCCTAAAAGGGACCGATTTACCGAGAACTTATTCATGCTGTATTTAATTGTACCTGTTATTATAAAGGCATTCAAGTGTGCTGAAAATGTTGGATTGATAAATTCATTTGCATGTTTCTACGACCGATGTGCTCTTTGTAACCATACTGTATCGAAGGAAGCCTCCCTAGCTGGATGGATGATTTTGTGATTTTCTGACTGTTAGAATATGTTGCATCTGTGTTTATAAAAATTTCCGAAATGCTGAAACGATGCGGTTGTGCATTTGTGTATATATGACCGATTCAGATTTTTGAAATAGTACTGTGTGCCCTGGCACCGCCTTTAAAGCTTATATACATGATTTCGTTGTTTTTAATCTATATAATTTATTTGTTATGATTTTTAATTGTAAAGGGCTTTGAAGATACTGAAAACGATGGAGTGATTCATTTGAACGTATCAGTTACCGATGTGTCTGTGTTAGAATAGTGAAAATGACGAATTGGGTCGGTCAAACTTATCTTTGCTTTTAAACGTCGCTTGCTGTGAACTCGCGGTTGTTCCATTTTCTAGTTGTGCTGAAAATGGCCGTAAGTTAAATCGGTTATCATTAGTGGTAATTCGAGTGTCATCTGCCTTAGTGCAAATGATTGTCTAGCGTGTATTGCACAATAAAATATGAATTACTATATATAAGTTTTTATTTCAGATCGTTTTAAATTAATAGGAACAAATTAAAATGTTGGGTAACGTACCCGTTATCATTAATTCATACGGGTTACCTTCATACGGACATGACCCATATAATATTCCGCATCCCGCCCTGCCTTCGGCAACAGAAAATTTTAGCAATGATAGGGTGGAAATTGGTAAAATTGGCAAAATAGAGGAAGTTAGAAAAATTTTATCCTAAATTGGCGACAATTGGGAAAATTTTATCAAAATTGTGACGATTTTTAGTCCTGAACATTTCAATAAATTTAAATCGCCCCGCCGATCATCTCACCAACCAAGCCGACGGACCTTCGACACCTGTGCATTAGTTATATAAGTTATAAGCATAGGTATACGTATATATTTTTCTCTATTTTTATTCCGGTAGATACAAGTACTATTGTAACAGTGTACGTATACATAAATTACTGACCTTATTAATT
The DNA here is from genome assembly GCA_030248225.1 of Trileptium ribeirensis. Classification (NCBI taxonomy): domain Eukaryota; kingdom Metazoa; phylum Nematoda; class Enoplea; order Enoplida; family Thoracostomopsidae; genus Trileptium; species Trileptium ribeirensis. The sequence continues at coordinate 10,228 of JASANE010001436.1, forward strand.
ACAAATCTGAAAACAAATGATTAATCGGTGTCGTTACAAATTTCGCAGACGTCAGTTTTCTTCCTGGTCGAATCTTTCGATGATGCTTCGATTGGCGAAGCTGGGTTTGTGTCACAGCATGCTCGTCGTCACAGTATGTTTCGGTTCTTTCAGCGTTTGTTTCATTTGTTCATGTCACCTTAAAACGTTGACTAAGCTTTTGCAGCTCTGTTCCAATATCGAATATATATAATATGATTTCCTAATTTCAAGTAGAAAAATATGAATCGAAACTACTAGCAAAAATGGCAATAATATCTTAGTCGCACTTTAAAAAGTGTACGTACTGCTAATTATGCTGTTTAGGATTTCGGCGAGGATTTCGGATTAAAGATAAACTGATTATGATTTGGTTCCTTACGATACCATTGTGTGCGAACTTAAATTCCATCTTATAAGTAATAGCGTGCTTTGCATGTAATCTTACGCAGACAATGTAAGCACGAAGCTGGTGCTTTTACCACGAGTTCAGTGTGTCGATAAACTGGAATTAGTGTTCGAGTGGTCATATCGGCTTTTGAACAAATCCTTCCTTAACAAATTATTACATGTAATTGAAAAAGTTAAAGGGCCAATTATTCCATGTAATTGAAAAAGATGAGGGCCCAACAAGTTCGATGTTCAAACCTTACCAAATTTAGCATACGGTGTTAAAGCACTAGATAGACCTTTGCGGATTTAGCATCAGTAGACCCACCGCCTGTCTTCAAGTCACCTACTATATAAAACCTTAACGCTCCGATTTCTTGTACATGGCATGAAGAACTGTCTATATATATCAAGGAGTAACCGGACTTCCGTTTCCGGCGAAAATCTTGTTCCGGTGCGATTCCGGCAAAGGGAAAAATAATACCGGAACCGGAATTCCGGTTTAAAATTTTGTTTCAAATTTTCCACGTCTTTGCTTTTGTGTGGTCAAAAACATGTAATCTATATACACAATGATCAAGTTCCAATACAACCAAGCAAAATAAAAGATTAACTCATCAATTTGCCGTGTAAAACATTAAGTAGGGCGCATAATTCCAATAGAATTTTTCATCTTAACCTGCAGGAGTTTGTTAACAAAACAAAGCCAGGTCGATGCTTGTAGCAGCTATTTTACACATTCAAGAGTCTGCAGGGTATATATGTTCGAATTCAACCGTCCAAACTCGGTAACAGCATCGATTACGTAGAGGTACTTAGTGTAAGCGTGGTTAACATAAATTGCGTAAAGCACCAACCAGTGCGCTTGTAAACTTTGCAAATCAGTTTACACTAAGGTAAAGTAACGTTATCCTAAACGCAGCCAGAAACTGCTTTCTTGGCATTGAACTGTATTTATTGAAACTGTGCGAGGAGCATCACAATTTGTCTCATTTATAGCATTCTGATTAGAATGTTGTCATCATAATCATCTAACTCACGGACACTGTTTGTCCGAAACGCTAGCCTAAACGGTACCTGTCACCACTGATCAGAAAATTACCCTTCTGTGATTAGTTTACATTCATATAAACCAATAATTTAATTTCATACAGAACATGTAGCAAACGTATGTGTAGTAAAGGGAGGCGACTGAAGACAAGAGCAAAAGTGTGTATTCTATGCTCCTTGCGTTGTAGGCACATTCAGTTTGACGCAATGGTGTATAAGTGGAATGTATTTTTTTGCTCTGGGTGTCAAAAATTCTAAATATTGATCGATAAGTAAACATTAGCTTCCTCAGTCTTTTAAAGTTTCAAGAAAGGGAACAGTGCCATCGCAATACATTAAGTTTAATGCAAAAGGTATTTTTAATGCATTTTTAATCCACTATACCTTTATTTCTTCCTTCATCTGTTTTCCTATATACATATATAAATTTCGAAAACTAGTAACTGTTATTCTTTATAAGATCAAATAAAGATGTATATATTTGGTGGCATCTGAAGGATCGGAAACATGATTGATTTAATAACCAGTTGGTTTAGTTCTTTGTTTTTAAAAGTCTATTTGGTACGTCATTATCCTTCTAAGGTAATGAACGTAACTAATGCTAAATTTTGGTAACAAAATTGTGAGAGATTTAGCATTTTTTCAATTGTTTGTGCAGCAAGAACATTACTGAATATATACATTTTTGGATAGCTGGCAGCCATCAATAAAATTGTACATATTAAATACGTGCAAAGCAGCCAATTCGGTAAGTAAAAGACACCTACGTCTTAAAATTACATGTTTATTGAATACTGTGATTTGTAAATTTCAAATGTTTTCATCTACCACTCTTTACTTAATATAAAGGTAAGATAAACAATTCCTACATGAATATCAGATGGAAAATCCCACTGGCTTAATCGGAAATTTATCAATATGCACCATGCAACCTAAAAGTTGTTTTCAAAATTTCTCACCCGCGGTTCTAGCCTCTGTAAGTCTGTGAAAAAATCTGAATCAAAATGTTTTTAACATTATTCCATGTATAGTAAAATTTAATACAAAACGGCATGTTTGGCAATTATCGTAAAATTTCGCATTTTTCGGCACTCCTGCACTAAGCAAGCAAACCCCTTATTTTCCACGTTTGTTTCTGAGAAGCCAGTAATATCTACTGAAAACTTAGAGCCGCTGTTTTCTATGTATTAACTGTTATGGGTGTTTTTGAATACCCTATTCACTTAACATACGCTCATAAGCTCAATTTGGAACAAGTATAAGGCGGATTGACCCAGCTTAAACAAGTCTCGCCGTTTTTCCTAATTGGCAAGTTACTATTGTTAAAGCAGTATCACTAAAGTAAAGTGTTCGATATTGCTCCATGTTGTTCCCCCTAATGCATATGAAATAAAAATATAACTGATGATGACGCTAGTTGCAGCAGTTCGTTGTTGCAGTATACTAAGTCAGAACCGTTGTTGAAATAGACATAGGTAGCTAGAAGTTGTTGGGCTAGGCACGGCTTCCAAAGTTATCTTGCTAATGCTTGATTAACTAGCGTTATCTACTTTTGCCTCATAAATGTCTCGTGGAGCTATGGCACTAGTTCGCTGAAAATTTCCAGGGTATGAGCCATGCCCCCTTGTTCCGAACCGGGGGCGCGCGATTTCGAAAGCAGTCAAAGCCAGATCTTCGGATCCATCCAGAGAATTAGCCGGAACCGGAACAGGAATAGCGGTTCCTCCCTGATACGTATATGTATGTGTATACAGTCATGTATTTTTGTGAAATCCAAGAAGCAGCTGCATATTATTTAAAGTTATGGGCAAATTTGAATGTTCTCAATCGGAAAATCCTTGTAAGGCTCACTTTTAGAACCCATCATCGCTAGTGTCAGATGGGTATTGCATAACCCATGCTGTTCCACTTGCATAATCATTAAATAAATACATCAACTTGCAGAACTTAAGGAGCTACAGCTCATGGCAGCTAATTCATATGTTTTGGTGGCGTAAAATCATTTGTCTCAGTGGTTAGACATCCGTATTCAACTTCGGTCATTACCTAAATAACCAGTTGTTTGTGTTATATGTTCATTGTCACCGTTATTTTTTGACACTATTAATCATTTTGTTTTATATTAGGTGACAGCAAGCAAAAGCAGTTTACGATTTTCCTTCAGCCAGCCAAATAATTACAAATATTTTAGTGAAAACATTACTTACAGCGCCGACAATAAAGTGCCAAGTAACAATAGTGTGTGCGACCAACCACGAGGGAAAACTCGATATCAGTTGGCGCAATCACAAAGGTATATTTATCAGTAGCAGTAATGCTCAATAAAAAACGACAGTACCAAATATTTATCGCCAGTGCTAAATTGTTACGCTGATTTTTCCAGGATATCTGCAAAAGATGTAATTATTTAAATATTTACTACATTATATTATTACCATTTAATATTTCGAGAAACGTTTCTCCAAATTTTAGCTAGCAAAATGTAGCATAAAAATTGAATTCCTAAATATTTATGTAGCACCGAGAGTACCAAATATTTTGGCATTAAGGAGAAAAAGTGGTTGGAATAATATCGCCTAATTTACGATTAAGTAAATATCCTTATGTTATTGGGAAATTTATTCCGATCTAGCGAATTTCCAAATATTTTGTACTGTGTTTGATAGTAAAACTTGGTATACAACACTGCTTGGAAATGTTTTCATAAATAAAATAAACTTATAATAATTACTGTGTAAAGTAGCTAGATTTGATTTTAGAAAATCAGTCACGATATTGCCATTTTGTTATTGTATTTTTACTATTGTTACATATTTGCATTATACATATATATTTTAGTATATTATGAAACCATCAATAGTGGCGATTTGTGTGTTGTTAACCCCAAAATTTCTATGCTGCCAATCACTAGAGGAGCATTGACTTTTTGGACCGATTGTAGCCGTATAAGTGTTTTAGCACCATGCCTTTAATTATTACTCTAAAGGGAATTAGTACTTGTTAATTCTTGTGGCTAATGTTTTTAAGTTAAATTTTTGTACTATATAGCTAGCATAGTGATAACTATTTTGTTTTTAGGTACCGATATTTGTAGTGGCGACGATAATGCCAATCGTTCGGTAAAATGTGTTAAAGAAGATGGTGTTGCACTTCTTAAAATCACTTCAGCTGATGCAAATGGAGTCGAGCTTACTTGTTTTATGGCACATAAACACCAAGGATTAAATTTCGAAGATCAAACAATAACAATATATAAACAAGGTACGTGTGATACTATGCAGCCGGATATTCGGGAACTGGGTTTTTTGAATAAGACAAACTATTTTTGCATTAATGATTTTTCGATGCTTCTAAAACTGAAAAAATGGCAACAAAATTTTAAGTTTTGACGTTTATTGTTACTTGACTATAGAAAATCTAGGAATCAGCTGTTTTAATTGAAGTTTTAATTTTATTTTGCGAAAAATTATCAGATTTCTACTACCTGTTTGTTTGTGTCCAACAAAACACCTTGTATTCTTCATCATCATGGTGACAATATTTCATCTTTTGATCCTTAATTGTAGGGAAAAATGAAATGACAATATTGCCTTTTCATCTTTCGATCCTTAATTGTAGGAAAAATGAAATTACAATATTGCCTTTTCATCTTTCGATTTTTAATTGTAGGAAAAATGAAATGACAATATTGCCTTTTCATATTTCGATCATTAATTTTAGGAAAAATGAACCACGCTACCGTCTGGCTTGCGTTCGCCTATCTTTAATATGTTCTTCTCAGGGGCATTTTATATTCGTGACACACCACAAATTGGTGTATTTTTGAAAGTCTCTGTCACATTTATATACATCTTAAATTTAATTAAAAAGATATTGTTTAAAATAATAATTTACCTGACCTGTCCATAAGCTTCTGAAATATGGGTACACATGTTTTCTTTTTAGATAGAAATTGAAATTTGGATCTCTATTGGGGATATCGGGCGTGTGGGTGTTGGACAAACATGGCTGTCTAAAGGTAGGGCGTCTTTGACATACCTTACTGTCAAATTGAGCAGTATATATAACAATGCATACATCGTGGCAAGTTTTACGCTGAAACATGATTGAGACTGTGTGTATGATACACCGTCACTCTCACAATTTGTTTGTTATTTTCTCAAATGATACTACATGGGATTAGAAAATGGTATATTACATTATTGTACTGTATGAAATTTTAGAAAGTTATAACACTGAAAAAACTGAAATATGTTAGCCATATGTTGTATAGATCATTCTACATAGTCCCAAAGATGACTACAATCAACATGTAAAATGTTGTGTTATATGACAATCTGGGCGTCGTATATTCATAGTAGGTAACATCCGAATGGGAACAAGATCATTTTGGTGCGAAGCCTACTAGCCTTCCAAATTTGTTAGCGCCCATACCTCCGGTAAAGCTGTGTAATAGTAAAAGTGGTTAATTTCAGATGCAAACAGTCGAGGTTCCTACTGCATTAAACCCATCGTTTAATGAAAGTTCCATTGAGGTGTATTGCAAAATTTCCCGATAGAGCAATATGTCAACTCGAACAAGTGGCTTTTAAACGGCAAAGAAATTGATATGAAAAGAATAGCTGACAAGGTGGGTAATTAACGCAGTATATTTGTCTGTGTTGAATTACTTGGGACAAGTGTGGCCAGGCTTGTACTGTATACGGCTGAATGCGTATATATACTATATATTTCTAGCAGTATTGAATTATAATAGACTACATTTGATTATTCGTTTATATAATTTTGCTATAGATTTTGGTTATGGCAAGCTATTGTGGCATGATAATGATGAATTCTAAAGTGCTAGAATAATTTGTAATAAGTTGTCACATAACAATCATAAAGAATATGAAAGTGTTGGTGGAAGCGAACCGCCTGAAAAAATTGACGTGTTCTTTAATGATTGGAAGCTTTACTCGTATCTGACCGGAAACCTGAAAGTGGTGTATAGCTTTATAAATATTTCTTTGATGCTATTGGTTATTAGATAACGCCTGCTATTTTTTATTGCAGTACAAGTGAAGCGAAGACAAGCGAACGCTTACAATTCGAAATCCTAAAATAATAGCGATTCCGGCGTTTATATGTGTGAATTTAAGGAAACGAATAAAGACGGTGGTTTTACGCCGCGAACCGGATTTATCGATGTTTTCGGTAAATGACTTTACTGGTGATAATGTGGAAGCGGAAATAAATATTCTGGTTTTTCGAAGTCAGCGGGTCTGTACTTTTCGGTGCCTCATGGCAAAACAAGAGGCCGTTGTGCGAAGTCTCGTGGTAAAGTTTTGGACTTTCTTTGTTCAGGGCATCACGGCAAAAAATTTTTGCTCCCGCTCGGTAAAAACAGCCCTGTCATTATTAACTATTTTAGACTTTCATAAGTAAAAAACACTGGATTTTGAAAATTTCTAAATTTCGAAGCAACCATATAGTTTCCTTCATTTATTCCGGTAAAATCCGCTCACAACCCCCGCTTCCACTGATTCATGCCCACTGCTAAAATTTTCTGCGAATGTAGAATCCAGATGAGATTTTTGATGCTTTCTTATTAGATGAGTTTGATAACATTTCAACGTACAAAATATCCGCTTTGGTATGTTGCATTTGTCACCGATTAATTTACTCAGTCGATTGCATGACGAAATATCAAATTGTATGAAATTGTATTACTGAAAATAACTACGTTAGTCTTTGTTCGAAATATATTGATCCTTACACTCTTAATATTGGTTAATTGAAACAGAGCTAGCGAAGCAATCGGAGTTTCCACTGAGGACGCCCGGGGAAATATCGTGAAAATTTTTTGTGTACGTCACGGTCACTTATAACTCATATTCGATTGGATTGATTTTGATAATTCTTGTGTGATAGCAAAAGTGAGGCGTCGAGTGTTAGTTAGTCCAATAATGCAAGCGGTACAGAGATATAAGGCGAAAAATGCGTTCGATGTTTTAATTTTTTTTCTGAAATATATTCACAAATTTAGAAATTTTAAAGCGTCCTGTGATTTTCATAAAAATTGTAACGTTTTTAGCCTTGCTGCGTTTGTGACGTATTATTGACTTTCTGGAAGTTTGAAGGATCTCTTTGAGCTCATTTGAAAACCTCGGAATAGTCACTGAGCTTAGACTGGTGACACACAGTTGTGCAGGTTCCACACTCTGCACTAGTTACTTTTGTAAAATGTATTTCAGCTCGTCCCCACATTGTAAACGATAGTAAGCCGTCAAAAAGTGCAATGGAAGGCGATACGGCAACATTAAATTGCGAGACGTACGGTCACCCTGTTCCGAAAATCCTGTGGTATACACAAAAGCCTGATGTGGTTGAAGATACTGACGGCGATGGTGAAGTGTCACCCGAGGAAGATGCCGCCATCGAGCGAACGCTAGTCCGTAGGCAGTAGTTCGATGTATTATCTTTCATAGTCTTTGGTATAATGGAGTGTGCGTGTGAAAGCCAGTGTTGTCTGATAAGACGCAAGCGAAGCCAACTAGTTCGAAAAACAATTGAGCAATTTTTGAAAGATGGATTACGAAGAATTTCTACCGGGACTTCTAAATAAATAACTTGTATGAAATATCCTTTGTCGGTACGCTCCATAGTGATTTAGTGTTCATCAGTGTTTCACCAAAAGACATCTTGTACAATTCTGCTGGGTTCGTTTTTCCAAGAGAGGGAATAAAGATACCAAATGGCTTAAAACTCGTGGAGCCCGAAATATTGCCATGACATATAACAGGTGGGAGTTTCTACAATACCGAATGCCATCACTCACCAATTTCAAAGAGCTCATTTGCTTATAGGGACATTAGTAACGACACGTGAAAATAACCCATTTTTTATTAAATATATATCTTTATGCAAATTTTATATTTCGTAACGAATATTTCAAATTTTCAAAATAGAATACTGATTTGGCCGGTATAAAATATCCAGAATAATTGCAGGATTTATATTTTTGGTAAAAACATCTAGATGTCTTATGATTCTGTCTAGTGCATAGTCGAACGGACTACTTACTTGCATTGTCCAAACTAACCTGAAGTGTTCAACTAGGACATTAGAAAACATGGAATTAGAAGCATCGACCGTATGGTGTACTTGACATGACATGTAATTTTAGGAAATCCTTACTAAACATCCTTTGTATACACCAAACCTGTATTTTTCCTAAACTTATCTAGGCTATCTATTCCAAAGTTGTTGGCTTCCCGTCAAACGCGAATTTAAACGAAAATAATAGTTGTCGATTTTATCGTTGGAGAAACTGCCTCATTGTTTTGTTTACAATGTAAATACCACAAAAATGGCCGCCGTTATTCGAACGAGCGAGCATCTACCTAACTGCTGGCACTTTTAGCGGGTACTGCATTGTTGTTCTCCGAGAGAAGCAACAGAACTTCCCGGGAAGATACTATTTATCGTGATGTATGTCTACCCTCTTAAAAATTAGTATTATATCATATGCGTGCAGTGTCGTTCATTATTTGTGTGGTTTGGTTTACAAACACATTTGAAGTGCGTCAGCTCATACATTTGTGATGTCTGAATATCGAAACATTTTGTGGAACGTGACGCAGAGATTTCCTCTTTTGTCTGAATTTTCAGGTTCCTTGTATAAAAAATATAATTGTAGTTGATTGAAAGTTAGCACTTTATAGCGTGAAATATACAGCATAATGTACGAATCGTCGCATATATTGGTATCTAGTATAACATGCATTTTATGAATTAGAGTATATTGTATAAAACGTTATACAGTGTGTGAATTTGAATATATGAAATATAAATTGTACAATTTTATATTTATTTTATATGAAATTCAATATATCTAATGTATGAATTTGCATATATGTTTTGTATTAAATATAAATGTAAGAACTTTTGTAATTATTTGTATGAAACAAAAACATAATCTATGAATATTTTTACATGATAGGAATGTTTGTGCTAATTTTCAATTTTATGATAAATGTATGCGTTATGCAGCTTCAAATGAATTCATACGATAAAACATTCATTTATTATCTTGAATTACGCACAAATTATATTCAAGTAATCATAGAACGTAGTGGAGATTGTGTGTTGCAACGGTGAAAGTTTTTAAATTCCTTTGTGTCTGTCCCATGACTCGGGAACGACTTAACCGATTTACTTGATCTTAGGCTCATTCGAACCAGCATAGTCGATTTATTGTAGATCAACGAGTGTTTTTTTTATTTGGACTCTGGTTCTGGGCTGAAGGGTAACAATGTGGGTTTTTTGTTCAGTTTTACCGCACTTTGGCGCCCTTCACGGAAGCAAGGTTATTTTTATCTTAAATTTCGAATTTTTCTTTGGCTGGTTTTATTTTCATAGTAAAATGATAATGTCAATGTCGCTTTTGTTTTGCGATTTAAGCTCCGGTTATCATTTCCATAGGTATGGCGCCCTCGTGGTTGCTCGACCCGAAATTCGAAAATTCAATTTAGAAAAGTTTCAGTTGGGAGTTCTCGGGTATGGGAAACTCAACTTGATGGTGTTGGTTTTGCTCTACGACTCATGTTTCCATGAGTACACAGGGGGTATGGTGCCATCGGATTCGGGTAAAAAGTCAAAATTAGTGTTTTTACCGATTTAGATTAGTAGGAATAACATATAACAAACGCCTGTTTACTGCAATTGGGTACAGCGGAATCGTATAGTCTCACTCCCAGTGTGACGCATGGAAGGCATTGTTGCTCCCACAGACGCAAAGACTAATATATTGATCGACAAATAAACATTAGTTTCCTCAACCTCTTTAAAGTTCCAGAGAAGCAATAATGTCACCGTAAATTACTCGGTTTACTGTAAAATTTATTATTAATATACTTTAAATCAACAGTACCTTCATTTGTTCTTTTGTTTTTTCTGTATATCAGGTAGGAAACGAGGGGTTGTATATCCGGTTTATGTGGACGGTTCGGATAAATTTAGGTTTGGTTATTTTTTTGGTAGACGGGTTCAGGATTTCTCACCGTGCCAGCGATTTGGAACAGTATACAGATAAACGCCGCTCGGATAGGTAATCCGAAGTGAAAAACCAACTATCTATGTATGGTTCCGAGTAATATTGATGAGCTGTGGTATATGGATTAGCCATGTGAATTGTTTTAATGTTTCCAGTGATATGATACAAAATTAGGTGTTGCGGTTCCTATTGGACTAGAGGCGTCCCATATTTGCAAGGTCCCCGGTCGACAGGGAAAATATGGAAAAACAGGGAAATTATCGATTTTTGCAGGGAAAACAAGGAAAATTTTGAGCGTCTGCAGAGAAAAATTTTCGGTTTTTTTTGGAAATGAGTTGCTTTTTGAAATATTTTTTCAAAATTTGTGATTTTTTTATTCTTTTATTTCAGACCAAGGACCCTCATTTCTCAGATTTCATGTTGCAGCAAAATCGCACCTTCTGCACTATATATAACTAAATTTAATATAATTTTAATGTTTTAGTTTCACACTAATATATTGTCTGAAACGCTATAATTTTCAGCTTATACATATAATTTTAGGCGATATATCCTTTGTGTGTTCATATGTCCAAGTTGAAATTTTACAGGAGCTGCAGGGAAAATGGGGAAATTTTGCAGGTAAAACAGGGAAAAAATTATAGATCCCCGCGTGGACCCTGATTTGGCTGATTGGATGCATGTGTGAATTTATTCCCGTAATTGTTTATGCCAGAATTGTATATGAATTCCCACTTTTTTCAGTAAATTTATCATGAATTAGCTTTACGTTTTAGCCGATTTTAAGTAGTAACCATTTAAGTAGAAATTTGTGCCTGGATGTTTAATCTTCGCATCTCAGACTGAAGTTTTCGCAAATGACTCATACGTACCCCAAGTCATACTGAACTCTGTGTTTGCAAGCTGGAATTGTTTTTAGAATATATTCTAAGGAATTCAATTACAAATTTGGACCGTGTAACTGGCACGTTTTGCCTACACGCAATTATCGTGCCCTTAAACTTTAATTTATATCTATCTAGCCAAATTGAACGAGATACTAATGTCTTTTGTGAACACTATTTGAGTACGCCTTTAGAACTAATTTTATATCTATCTAGCCAAATTGAAACAATGATTTAATGTCTTTGTGAGCACTATTTTTGGATCGTACACCTACGTTCTTATCTTCCTAAAATTGGGCTCATTGTGTTTTAGTAGGGATAAATATTCGATTGTTAATGTATGGCTCACCCACGGTGTAAGTCCGAAAAAAAGTAAAGTTAGTCAAGCAGGCACTTCATTGAGTATTTCATGTTTTTTCGTATATTTTGCATAACTAAAATTAGTCTAACCCATTTAAATCATCTCCTGCTATGTGTTCGTTCAAAAACTGGTAAAGACAAATCACTAAAAGAATTTCTACACAGGGTTTTTTAATATGACTGTTTCAGTCATAGCAGTGTCTTATTATGCCACTCACTAAAATAACGAAATCAAGCGGAACACCAAACCCTGTTGAAAGCAGAGTTTTACGTATTGTTTTACGTTCTTTGTTAGTTATTTCAGTCACTAAGATATGGGAACAAGCAAATCTCAAAACACCGTTAGCCAAACTTTTTTGGCCTAGCATGCACAGTTCCAAAATTAGAGTATGCTCCGAACTGTGAATAAAATTTTTATTTATAAATGGTGTTAAGATATAATTGAGAAAGGGTTCGCCAACTCCAAATCCAGCAGTTTAAAAGTTAATGGCCAAACAGCAAAAACAATTTCCCATGTTGATCGTTCCGTTTTTTGTGTTAATGCGAGTGATTCAAAATGTAGTTTGGTATGCAGGATTAATGTAACATGCAATAAGTTATTATATCATTGCAACTAAAATATCACTGGTCGCTTCGGTTCATTTTAACAAAATAACGTTAGCCGTTGGCCGAACATATAAAATTAGCCTACATAGCGCTTATTAAGGAAAACTTTTACTTGGCAACTGTAGTTTTCTAGTATATATGGAACATTACGTCTACGACAAATCTGTATCTCGATATCATTTCGATAGCATACCTAACTTTAGAAAAAACTATTTTTACTAACGTCGGAGCAAAAAATAACGTCAGCTATGTTATACAGGTAAACTATGCTATATCCTCTTAAGTAGGAAAAATGTATTATCGATATGCGAAATTTACAAGTACATGTATTCCAGGGATTTAAATTGAATTGAAAGACTTGTATAGTCAGTATGTTGCTTTGATACAAAACTCTCTTTTAATTTCATACTCTAGTGAACTAATGATTTTGTTACTTATACGAGCAGTTAACAAACCCGTATTGATTATGTCTTATCAGCATTTATAAATAAAATTTTATTTACATTTCGCAGATACTAGTGATTTTATAACTGTATTTTGCCAAAAAAGTTAATTTATTAAGGGTTTAAATAAACACCTTGTTTTATTATTAGGCAACAAGAAGATTCAGGTTTGTGTAATGGGTTAGGCGTTTTGGTTATTTGATATTTTAGTAAGCCAAATAACTAACAAAAGACGTAATAGAAAATATGTAAAAATCTTTCAACAGGGGCTGTGCAGTATTATGCTTGCTTTAGATATTTTAGTGATTGAAATAAATTTCTAAAGGAACTCAAATACCTACTTGTATTGTTTTATTGAGTAATGTAATCAAGGGTATTGTTGTGATTGAAAAAACATATCGGTAAACTCTTCCAAATTCTCGTTTTTAAGAATTTTCCGTCACTTGTTGTAGTAATGCTGCTTTCTTTCTTTTTTAGCGTGGGCCGGTGATTTCGAGTTCACATCTCACAAGAAAATTGTAAACACAAGTTTGGTAATCGATGATTTGAAGAAGGATTAGTTGCGGCTTTAAGTATCGCTGTGTAGCTACAAATGGTCAAGCGAAACGAACGGTGCTTCTCCGTGTTGAAGGGGTTAAATTTATTAGTTTGATATCACGCGGTCGGTGGTGGTAGCAAGTATGTGATTAGCATTTCAGTTCAGAACACTCAAATAAAACAAGGATTGTAAAAGACTTAATAAAAGTATTCCGGGTGATTTAATGTCGGCTAAGTTCTAGAACCTACATTCACTCATGTAAGTAAATATTTTTGTGGTTATTTTAGAAGCTGTGTTACCGATCTCTATCTACTTAAGCTAAAATTAATTTGTTTATGAACATCAAAATGTGTTTGTGCACGAAGTTTTTTCGCTTTTGAATTAAATTCAGATATATTCGCGAACAGAGAATGACAAAAACAAGGACCTATCTTATATGCCGTCACATTTACGCTGAAATTGTTCGCGAACAAGACCGAATCTGTTCAAAAATGATAATAGTCAAGGAACTGTCATTACTTGTCATTGCATGATAACTGTCTTTGAAAATCAATACTTCTGGGTTGGCAATATATGTAATCCAACTTTTACATGCTCCATAACAATGGATGTAGTTTCACCAGAATAGGATGGACAGTGGATTCAAGTTAGTTAAAACAATAACGACTCATAATACAATCTGCCAAAAATGAATGCACATAGCAAATTATAGGGAAAGCACATGTAAGAAACATTAGATATATTGAAGTTGGCAGAGATTTTTCATTAAGAATATATATCTCGAGGCCCTAAATAATCCTTGCACAGAAGTTTTTTTCGAAATAATGCTTGTAGTATTTCCAGTTGTGGTACAAACTTAAGGTTTTTGAGTTAAAAACAATAAATATGTTCTTGAAGAAATCAATTATCATGAATTAATTAAATATAAATTCAACTAATGTCTGTTTTATGTTGACAACGTTGATTCTTTCATTCCTGAATCATTATCTGTGATAAAAGGAGCTGTAGCGTTGCCTTCGGCGCGTTCAGTAGGTCAGAGCGTCATGGCATGACCCATGAGAATGTATGTTCTTTCACATTACTGGTAACTAATAGTCCGGCAAATGGCTGCTTTGTGTTTCATACATCATTCACTCCTATATTGTTGTTAGGCCCCCTCAGAGTATCTACTTCGATTTTGTCACCTCGATTACACCGGTTTTTTCAGTTATGTCTTAATGTTTAAGAATGATTCCTTGTTCGTATACAACGTTGCGGAATAACACTTCTGTCACATTATTTGGTTAAGTAGAAGTAGGCATATAATGACAACCGGGTGAAAAACATATATTCTTAACCCTGCGCATAGTCCAGGCTTTGATAATATATATGTGTTTTACATTATAACCAAGAACAGTATTATTTAGTCAAGGGTTGTTAAAACAGTCATGTGATATGTTATTTTATTTAAGTATTAGGGAACAACCTGAATTACATTTTCAGTAAAAATCTTTCTGTTTTGGCAGAGGCAAAAACCACAATAGAACAGAATTTTTGGTTCGCGATTTTTGCATTATGGCTTCAGTTGTGGTCCCACCCACACATTTTTATGTACACCCATGTCAACTTACCTGGTGAAAACAAACAACGATATTTAAACTCAACTATTTGCTTAAATGTAAGTAGGATATATGTAGCAGGATTTGTTTATCTTAACCCTATAATATGATTTATACATCTTTGCTTATGTTAACAGCGCCAGCGGGATACTGACGTCGTTTCACCCATTGAGACAGTTGTGATATATTATGAGGTGAATTTATTTAACAAATAGGCCTAGCAGAGTATAACGTGCTAAACCATGTTTAAGGAGGAATTTGGCACTACATATTCAATTTCGAGTACTTACATTGCTGCAAAATTGTGTAATATAAAACAAGAAGTTATTGCATTGCGTTTGTTGCAAATCACTATACTTTAAGTAATGTCTCTGTAACTCAGAGAGGGACGGTGTTCTTGGCAAGGCAGAAACATAAGTTATATTCGTTGATATGTGTGTGAAGTATTATTTCATCTTGTCTCAACAGCACTTCTGTTAAAAAAGCTCTTGAGCAATTTTCTTTGAATTGTAACTACCGTGTGTTTAGTTAATTGCGGCGAGGGGAAAGGGATTGACTTAGCTAATCCACGAGCAATGGGCACCGAGTATACAGGATGCTAAACGGAATGTATTATTATCGTACTGGAGAACCGCAAATGCCAGAGACATGCCATATCAGATATTACTTTAAGTAATACTCAAAAACAGAAGAGTCCAGGCGCCTATTCAAAGCCCTATACGCACAATTTGGCAGTACTTAATAAATTTCAACGTAACGTTTGTTTTCCGCACATTTTAAACTACAATAGATGTGCTGTTTTATGTTTATGTTTTACGATACATACAGTAATACGAAGCATCAGGTTAGGTTCCCTTTAACATTTACAGTTCCGATTCCAGTTCGAGCTCAAATCCAACTGTTGAATTCGCGAATACTAAGATTTTCGGAATTGATGGAAAGGGTGTATTTATTCAAACTTGTCTGAGACTTCTATACCGTTTTGGAATGGCCAATGTTGATATGTAAATTTACTGTTCGCTGCGTACATTCGGTCCTCCCATCTTCAATATGAAAATTATATATAACGTGATCTTCACTGGTGGATTGGCTTTATACGGTAGATCAGTCGCTATGTAAAGCAATAGCTATGCAGTTAAGTGCTATGTAAACAATATTTTTGCACTGGTAATCCATAATGGCAAACTGTTATCTGGGGCGAGATCCCAGCTTCATCCAGGAGAGATTTTCCTCGGATTGCAGGGGTGTAGCAGTTCATTCGGTTACCATATATTTACGTTGTTTTAACTTGACCTGTTTTTATAAAATTAATGTCGTTTTGTTGAATATGTATTTGTTTGCTGAAAGCTGCGTGTTTCCGCTTGCCGTGTTTTATTTTATTGAAGATTTTATTGTAAATAGGTGAAAGGAATGCAGTACTATTGATACCTGGACCATTGCTATTTTCTTTAGGACAATTATATTTGATATCACCTCAAACTACAGTCCTGTCCAGAACTAAAAGCAATCAATTGAAATTTTAAAAATTTGAAATTGATTTAGTTGTGCCAAAATGGAAATCGATAACGATTTCGTTATGTAAATTTCTTTTAAATAGAAATCGATCGAAATTCGTGTAATTGAAATCGATCTATTATATTATACTTATTTCTGTGCACGCCTTATCTGGAGAAGTTCGGAGCAGACTAGGGGACGCCAAAATTTACCAGGAAAAATTTATATGGGCCTTCTCCGTGAAGAGACCAACATGAAAAGTGTTGTTATAATATATTTATGTATATATTTCAAATATTAATAAATACATTACCTTTGAAATCTGTATATATACAACACTGTTATTACAAAAGAGTCGATTATGGTCGACTGTGATAGTTTTCAGCTGTCACTTAGTGTAGTCCGGTGTACCTCGCTCATTATATTCGCCCTTACCCTCCCCCCAGGTTAATGACCCACCCGGTGGTTCATAAACATGACTATATTACTCTTTGTTCATGGACTACCACATCCAAGCGCTCCCATTTCTTAAGACAAAAACTTATATAGCTCATCTATGTTTGTGCACCGCTAAATTGACCCCAAGGCTCATTGACCACTGAATACAGATCCTCAGGTTCATGGACCACTAAATTCATACCCAAGGCTTATGGACCTCTAAATTACTGAAATTTCATGGAGAATTTTAGAAAAATGGAAAAGTGGTCCATGAACCTGGGGAGTTTGATTCTAGTGTTCTTGGAGTATAAGCTGGTGTTCCAAGAACCTAGAGGGGTTCTTTTCCGTTATCCTACCCCAGCCCGCATTTGCCCAAAAATGGTCCGATTATGGAAATTTTGGTATTTTTGTGATCCCTGATCATTTCGACAAAAAATTTGAATTTTTAAAATTTCCGATTTTTCGGGTCCCTTGGAACCCAAATTTTTTTCTTAAAAATCGGATTTTTACCCATCATTCGACGCGGTTTGAGGAGCGGAGTGTAATGGGATCCGATAAAAGTATCCCAAGTTATGGCCTAAAACTGTTCAATTGCTCAGCCTCCGATATTTTTGACCATAACTTAGGATTCAGGTACTGAATCCCGCTAAAAATATCACCATTCTATTCAGCTCGTCAAGCCGCGTCGAATGGTGGTAAAAATCTAATTTTTAAGAATTTTTTTGGGTTCCCAAGGGGGGAGACCCTTGGGACCTTAAAAAATCTAAAATTTTAAAAATTCAATTTTTTGGTCGAAATGATCAGGGGAGGTCTCGAGGATCACAAAAATACCAAAATTTCCAGAATCTGGCATTTTGGGCAAACACGGGCTGGGGGATAATGGAAAAGAACTCCTAGGGGGTTTGGGTGTGGTCGTTGATGAACATTGGTGGATAGCCATGTTATTACCAACTTGATTGGTCATTAACCTGTGGGGGAATAAGGCCGAAACGACCGCTACGTAAGTAGTCAAGGAAAGCTGAGGAGTGTCACACTGTCCGGTAGAGTTGACCATTATCGACTTTTCGTATTACTATATTATACCAATTTGGCCATCATATCGCACTGTACATTAACACGTGTTGTCACGCTGATACGTCAATTGAATTTTGGGTTAGATATGTTACATATTTAGTAACAGGTATTAATAAAAACATGAATATCTGATGTACGGAACTAGTATATTTATAAAATCTTTTTTCATACCAAATTTGCTGCTGGAAAAAGCCTAAGCATTTTTGTTAAGAACATCCACCAGGAAATTGCAGCACACTGGAGTAAAGTTTAGAGATCCCTCATGTTTCACATGTACTATGTAGATGAAATCAGCACTAAGTATATATAAAATCGATGGCATACGAATTTGATTGATATCGCAACCCAACGATCTTCGTTTAAACGAAATTCGTCAAATTAAATGGAAACTAACATTTTATTAAATAACGCGATCGAACTTCTTTAAATTAATATGAACTGTCGATTCTCGTTTAAACGAGAACGGTCGAAATAGGACAAAACTTCGTCCGATTATTGAACACTTAATTTTGATCGTAACTGCACACAAATATTTTCAGATAAGCTCGCCGCGTTATGGCCATTCCTTGGCATTGTCGCCGAAGTGCTTTTGTTGGTAACGATCATATTCGTTTATGAGCGATATCAAAAAAAGAAACAAGTTCACGAAGACTTTTCCGAAGATTTAGCCGAACAGTAAGTATGGGTGAAAATTTGGGTTTACAGATCTATGCTGTTGCTTAGTTCCCATGGCACGCCGATGTCATGGCGCTCGCGGAAACAATTTCTAAAAATATGAATACTTACAATCAATAGGTCAACTCATTTAGCTCTAATATTTTACTGTATGTCTAAATTACACGATCTAACCAAGGTACATGTTTATAACTATATATTTCGGAACGAATATATATTTCGTTATGACTAGAAATACTTTAATATTTGCTCATAAATCTGTTCCCGATGTTACATTTGCACCTAATGTCCTAGATACGACTTTTTTGATTACATATTTCTAAAATCTTGCTGGGTTTGCAGAAATCTTGTTTTTATACTTACGGGGCCTAATATGCTATCTAATAGCTTTAATGAATTTATAAATTAACTTGGACACTAAAGTCACTATGTGAACAGTACGTGAGGACCCCAAGTATTGTGTATGTTTCAAATGTTGACTACTGTGTTCTGCAGACTGGTCTATTGGTCCTCACTGACCTACGTACCTCATTTTTGGTTTCAAATTTATACAGAATTTGTAGATATTAAATTTACTATACATTTGTAGATATTAAATTTACTATACCTACACTTGTGCCAAAATTTGAAATGCCTTTACTTAGGCGGTGAGATAAGCTTGAACCTCTAAATTTTTAGAATGCTCCTATAATTTGCAGTATTCCACCACACTTTTAAATTTGTGCTGTTTTCCTTCTCTTGAAGGCATATGGTTATAATATTTTGTACTGACAGCCAATTCTATGTATATTTTGTGAATCGACGATAAATGATACCACATTGCTATAATATTGCTCCAATTAGATTGGTTATTACTTGGTATGCCAGGCCATTACATTTCTAGTGATGTCAGATTTTTCTGACGTGGATTTACTATTATATTACATATATATAGGCGATTATAATCAAATTGCGGCTAAAATTACAGTTCCTTGTAGTAAATTTGAATATGCGGTCTTAGTTTGCACTTTAGTTCAAAGATTTTTGATGAGAGGGTCCATAGCATCGGTTTCCTAGGCTGTTTCCGTCGAGCTGGCGAGCAAGATGGGGTGTTGCCTTGGGGGGTAGACCACGAAGACGTGACCAAAATTTTTACCATTTCCCAAATTTTCTTTTTAATTTCACCATTTTTCCTTTATTTATCCGTAAAAATTTTTGTTATTTTGGACGTTATTGTTAAATTTTTCCGTTCGCTCGTGGCATGGGGTGATACGGGGTTTAACGGGGTGGCAAATATAGCTTAGGGGAAGTCAGACCCTAAGAATGTAACCCTTCTCGAATGGACACATGCTCCTCAACATGATATATTGCATGAAAAATTTAAGTCCTTTTTATGCCCGAATTTTTATTTCGATCTCAGGACACTCAATTTTTATTGTCAACGGTCAGTAAAAAGGGGGGATTTCGGGCCCTTATGAACCACTGTGGCAAAGGCATAGTTAGTATCATCCAAAAAATCGGTTATTAGTTTCTTCCAGTCGCAACAAATGTTATCAGCGGCGAGCAGCGAAGCAGTGGTGGTTTCATTACGTTACATACATGTGGTTCCTAATCGACACATCAAAGTAACACTACCGTTGGCACTGTACATATTGGTGGATTTCGGTCGAAATTAAATTTCGTTATTTGACTGGTAACTTGTAAGCGAAGGTGAAGCGGGGCGAGCGTTATTTCATCAAGTGGTAATTTCTTGCAACACCTTTGTGTTTGATGTATATATTATACTAAAACTTGCGTAACTCTGAACCCATTGAAAACCTTAAAACCTCGTGGAGCCTAAACCCATCAAAAGTAAAAACACGCAGCAACATACTGAAATTTGAAAAATCCTTACTTCTGGCAAATGGTCGACGGGCATATTCGGACCCGCAGCGACCCAGGGAAGGATACTACAAAAATCGAGGCTAACAAATATATAAATATCGAAGAGCTAATTGCATATGGTCGTCTAGCTTTTTCGATGCGAAGCCTGTGTCGCGAGGTATGGGCTGCGACAGACTGGTGCCCTTGTAACCACATTTCGTAAAGCACCATCATCGAACCCGTTTCTGCTATTTTGACCCCGAAGATAGGGTCGGGGCTGTTCGCATCTCCGCTCGCTTCGCTCACTCCGCATCAAATAACGTTTTTGGTTGTCATATTTTGCACAAGCATCCGGACAAAATAATGCAAATTTGCTGTGCAAATATTCTGCGGTTGCTCATTATTAGCTTATATCGATTATATCCGTTCAAAATCAAACTTGAGTTTTCAGTTTGACTACATTTCTTAATATTGTGTGTGACTTTAATTTTTTGTGTTTCAGAAAGCAGCAACTCACACCTGGTCAAGACGTTAGGCAACGGAAGGCGTAAACTCCGGAACGGAGGAGCAGCAACATCGGTTCTATAGCCGATTAATAGTAAATTCACGCTAGCGAATGTTTTCTTTCATTTATAGAAAAAATATTACGTGCTTGGCACAGCTACAGCAACCACGTAAACGATAGGGTCAAGTTTTTTTATGATTTGGATTCGATGCTGTGTTATTTTTTGACTGGGCTTCCGGAATAGGGTTAGGGCAACCACTATTTGGTTCAACGCGATTCGATTCCTGTTAGGGGCACCGTCTCTAAATGTGACCATTTCACTGATCCATTCGCTACCGTGATATTTTTCTGTCGACAACCTAATATAGATTAGATAATAACAAGTGACTGTAGCATTAGATTATCAAAAAATTCAGTGGTAATGGCGCCTGCTTAAAGCTAGATTGGGAGTTGTTTTCATATATATAGAACGGCGATGTCGAAAAAACTAAAAAATGTCACCGGTGATTTTGACCCTATGTGGGTCCTTGTACTACCTTCCTCATGGTCGTAATTGACCTTCTATGGACGCCCCCAGTGGTGGATGGTTTTGCATTTTTCGCCTCAACAAAGTAATGCGATGGCGGATCTGAAAATGTTCGGCTGTGTGAATTTTTGTGTCCGCTTGTTAATAGTGTGTATTTGCACTGTCATCATCGACCGTTAACTAATCATGATGTGGCTAAAATGATTTATAATAAATTACATATATGTATATATATTGCCTTGGACCGGATGGTCCTACCACCGCCGTTACGTTACTCCTCTGGACGATGTTCCTGTCTGACGTCCTTGATTACTTGTCACATTACATGCTATAATTTCCGATCCAAGTGTAGGCCCAAATGGCGGACAGCCGTGACGAATGGCGAGTCATTATCAATATAGTGGCTTCCTGCGATTGCAGGAAAAGGCAAACAGTAAATATCTATTTTAATATTATAAAGGTGTCCTAGTTCTGTCGGTTCTGGGGAGAGGTGGTACATAATCTCATTATTGTGGATATGATATTGAAATTTTAAAAAAACTTATAATTTTTGCGCAATTTCTTTTAAGTTTTTCTAAAATGGACCCAGATTTTGCCAGTTAGTGCCGACTGAACAGTGTTTAGTTTCGCTCTGCGAGGTTCGAAAAATAGTTGGGCAGATCTCTTACCCCTGTGTATATTTCACATTGTTAAATAATAATTAGTGTAGTTGTTCTAACATGTCGATAATTATTTGTTTTTCACGGATCTCTGTACTAGTGGGGATTCCAACTAACGCGTGTAGTATTATATTGCTGATTTATCGATATATATAACTGTTCTTGTAATAACGTGTTTTTTATTTTTTCTTTCAGCTGAATCAATGTATGTATTGCTTGCAGCGGATAAATTTTTAAATATCTACATAATTAGGAATGAGAAAATATTAAATAGGTTGTAAAATTCAACTTTGCGCGGTTTTTAATCGTGTTTTTCGGTTTGTTGTTTGAAGGTTATGTTCGGTATATATACAATTATTCATATTTGCATAACTTGTTATAATTTTGTTTTATTCGATAAAATCGAACGTTGATAGAGCATTCGGGAATACAGGTTTCATGCTAATTAATTTAGACATTCTGTTTATTATCAATACTGGATTATGGTAGCTTTTCTGTTGGAAAATGGCTTGAAAATAGAATGATAATTACTGTATAAAATTCTGGTTTTATATCGAGCGATAATAATATAGAATTTCAATGTTTACAGCATAAATTTTAAAGTATGTTAGCGATGTCGGGTCTTGCAGCAAATTTGAACTTCTGTTGCCTTTCTTTGCTAAAGCCCTGTGACGTCAGTTATTAAAAAGTGACTTTTTGTTTCAGCGTGCCTTCTTCACAGTAGTTTAATTTATTTCCGAACGTTTTGTTGTAGTGTTAGTCTATATATTCCAGCTGCCCTTGCATAGTGAAAGTGAACTAATTTCGGCAATTTTATCGTCGAAACGTGCCTTAAGGCTGATTACGTTATACATTATCGCTGATTACATCGTGAAATAGCGATTCTCTTTTGCTTATAACTATAGGATCTAAGTCGTATGTCGTGCTGCTGTGTTGCTTGATGTAAAATATTGTAGCCTTCTAGTCTTAAAATGATTATTATGATAATGTTTACGATGGTATGGTTGATTTTTTGGCATGTTTCGCAAATATTGCTTCGGTCTTGCTGTTTGCTCGCGTTACCATGAGCACTGTTCGATTGTGGGTCCTCGTTCTGGGCGTTGTTGGGCAATGTCGCACTTTCGCTTAATGTAGTTGGTTGGGTGTTAGGGGGTCAGTGACGAAAGTAAGTCACCTTTCTTTTTATAAAGTTGGTTGGGTGGTAGGGGGTGTGTTATGAAAGTAGATCACTTTCTTCGCTTGGGCTGCGAATGTGACTTTCAGAAATGTATTACACCCTATTATAAAGCTAAATGCAAAAGAATAGTTTACAGTCAATAATGATAGACTTCCAGTGCCCGTGAAATAGGTTCACCATTTGCAGATTTCGCGGGTCTGAAAAAACTCCCACGAGTACATGGGTAGGACATGGCGGTGGTTATCAAGCATGTAATTTTCGTGGTTACCAGTGGACTTAAATTTTTTTACATGTGTGTACAAATGTAGTATCGCTACAGCGTATTGTTATAATTTTACCTTATATTGTTATAAGACGAAAATGTATTTTACTGATCTTTGTTACGTGCGTTGAGTAATTACCGTGGGTTGTTGCAAAATTTTCGGACTTGTTAAATTCCGTCCTATAACAGTGGTGGAACACTTGAAAGGACTTCCGTTTTGTTGTTCAGTTATGTGTAATATTAAAATTAGGTGTAGGCTTAGGGGGGCAAAATGCAATACGATCACTCTAGGTTGTAAATATTCGATGTGATACAACAGGAGTGGAAACTTGACAATGTAACAAATTTTCTACTTATTCATGCATAATTTCTGAGTGGTCAAAGCGAAGAAACAGATTGAACTGCACGCTTGTAACTAACTACGTTACCACGGGAGACTGATTCGGATTGTCCCTGCGATCGTTATTTTACCATAATAGTCGCATCGATGGTTGTTTTTGTGTCGCTGACTAAAACAATGCTTCTTATTAAAATTTATAATGTCGTATATACGAAACGGTGTGTCGATGTTGACGGTTGTATCGGTTTGAAGGACACCGATAGCCGCAAATTAGTTTTGTGCTTATAATAAAAAGCAATTTTGCTGAAGAATGTGGAACATAAGTATCATCGAAAACTTAATATCTTGAGAAAATAAAGAAATGAAACTGCGACATTGGAATTAGTTTGTCGCGTATCGCAACCATTGTCGGATTGATTTTCAGCTAAGCTGACTGCGATGGTTTAGAATAATTATTGCTACACTTTGGTGATAAAATATCGCTGACATTTGTTTTGGTTGTATCATTTGGAGTAGCATTAAAACAAAACAGCGTCGAATAGGCGTGTTTCGTGTTTAACCCTTAAAACTTGTTACTCTGCGCTCAGTATCATTTAACCATGCAATAATAACTAGTCTACCGAAAAAAATTTGTAATTTTTCAATTGCTCCAGCCACACTGGGAAAGCTAAACAGTGAGAAGGCATTTAATATTTTTAATGTTAGTTGGTACCATATCGTGTGTCCCGTTGAGGCTGAGAAGAGAGAAATTTGTTGTAACGCTTTACGTCATAATGCTTCTCGCTTTGTGGAACACGATTATGTGATGCTTGATTGCAGTGGATTAAGCGTTTTAAATACAATTTCTGACCTATGCGATCATTAAAGACCCAAGTCGAGAATGGCACCAGTGTAGTGTAACTCACTCAGTTAACAAAAGTTTCTATTAACTTAAACTTGTTTTTTCAATTTTTAATCTAAACATCAAAACATCACTGTTTTACAGTTCTATGATATTTAATTGTGCGGTGAGGGAAGCACTATATTTTGACTACAGACGATAGCAAAATAAACCTCAAATGCAAGTTTGTAAAAAAAATTTTGTATATAATATAGATTTCACGAAATATCCGTTGGATCGAATTTGGGCTCATAAGCTTTTGCAACTTGATAAATATATGACCAGTGTTCGACACTCGATGGATCGACTCTGTATACTTTATACTATAATATGAATTTATATTTGTATATATTAATAATCGGTATGACTTGATTATAGTGTGGAGTTAGCGTTGACAATAAAACTGGGTAAAAATAATGGACTTGGCTTATAAATAATGTTTTGTGTTTTGTTGTGTAATTTGTTAGTTTCTCAAAATCTCTTCTTAATTTGATTTTTCGTTTTTTTACACATTCCAAACACATTTGCAGCATTTTATAATCATTATGTAAGGATAGTGTGGATTTAAAAAAACTGGCAGCTTGGAGTCGATGGCAACACTAGACTGTTTGTTTCGCAACAAGTTCTATTATATATTGATTAGCTTCTGTTAGCCTGATCGTCTGG
This sequence comes from Trileptium ribeirensis, assembly GCA_030248225.1. Classification (NCBI taxonomy): domain Eukaryota; kingdom Metazoa; phylum Nematoda; class Enoplea; order Enoplida; family Thoracostomopsidae; genus Trileptium; species Trileptium ribeirensis. The sequence goes on from JASANE010001436.1 coordinate 35,690, forward strand.
GCTAATCTTATGTGGAATATTGCGTGGGTTTATTGACGAGCATAAATATTCACCCAAAAATTTTATAACTTATCTTTGCTAAATAGAGCATTCCAGCATATAGTGCTGTTGTGGCTCCGGTGGAGACGGAGTGTGGCATGTCTATCTTTGTACTGTGTGGACCTGGGGAAGATTAGCTACAAAAAGAATAATGAAAGCAGTTATTAGGCGTTTAACGGGTTTAAGCAATAATAATATTAACAGGTGTCGCTGGTCATCATCATCAGGGAATTTTCGAACTCATGTTTTCGGGAATTGGTCGGTATACTTTCCTGGCGTATATATCCGACGTATAATGCACATCGTCGTTTTTATAATAATGCTGTTGACCTTTCGTATTAAACTACAATAGACTTGTCTTTTATCGCTGAATTTCTTCGTGGAATCCATTGTGCTTGTGTCGTAGTGCTATAGTGGTTCTATTGTGCTTGCAGCTTTATATCTTGCAAAATTTAATGGCTGACGTCGCCGGGGTTCTGTTGGTAACGGTATAGTTTGGAAGAATTTTGTAACACCCTTAATGCTGGGTTAGTGTCAAGTAGTGTTGTTTTGGTTACAACATTCAATCTTGAATCCGATTATGAAATAAAAATTGAGTTTTTAGTATTTAATTAAGTCAACATTTTCTTTTTTTGGATTAACGCAAATCTTGTAGTGAAACAATGTTCGCAATACGTAGAGATGTGAAATTGTATTGCCTTCAACATGTTTCATTCATAAAATGCACTTGGGGCGTACGAATTAATTTCTGTTTATTTGAAGTTATATATATGCTTTAGTATAGATGTAGCGAAATAGCCTTTTATATGCCTGTTTGCTTTATATTCATGCATGTTTTTTGCCGTTTATGCGCTTTGTTTAGTAGTTTTTCACATTTCGTGACGTTTTGACGCTATGTATTTGTCAATATTCGGGAAGTCTGGAGGCATTTTCTGCATTGACGATATAATACAGGGTTCTTTCCCGTTATACCCCCCAGCCCGACTTTGCCCAAAAATGGTCGGATTCTGCAAATTTTGGTATTTTTGTGGTCATCGAGACCTCCCCTGATCATTTCAACCAAAAATAGAATTTGGCATCCTAATTTTTCGGGACCCTTGGGAACCCAAAAAATTTCTTCTTAAAAATTAGATTTTTACACACCATTCGACGCGGCTTGAAGAGCTGAATCGAATGGTGATATTTTTAACGCGATCCGATAACCAGACCCTAAGTAATGGCCAAAAACTATCGGAGGCTGAGAGGCTCAGCAGTTGAACTGTTTTTGGCTATAACTTAGGACACTTTTATCGGATCCCGTTTAAAATAACACCATTAGACTCAGCTCGTCACGCCGCGTCGAATGGTTGGTAAAAATCCAATTTTTAAGAAAATGTAGCAAGGGAGCTGATTCGTTTAGCAAATAACAATATGATGACAGTTATCGTTAAAGGATTATATTGTATCAAGGTGTGTTGCCGTTTTGATCAGTGGCGAAATTGTGATTGTGTTCTTATCTTATAGTCACAGTAGACTGACATTTTTGCAGCGTCATACATAGATACGTGTCGTGACCCCTTACATCTGACTCCCTTTATTTATATAAGTTCTATTTCTCACGAATTGGTGAGTTGAGGTCGAACGTTTGTTCTATGAGCACATTCGGGACAACTTACTGGGTCTTGATTTGGCAGCGTCTTGCGTAGACCCCAGACGTGTCTCTTTGTTCATCAAAATTTATAAAGCAAGTACCGATTTATTTAGCTAATTGTTGTTTTGATTTTTTTGTTTAGTTTATACAGGAAAAATTGACAAAGCTTTAGACAAAGACGTATTTGCTTTTGTGATAAGCTATGACGCGATTGAGAATATACACACAAAAGTGTATGTTATTGATAGGTAATATGCTTGTAGGATAAATCTACTTCAAAAATAAAAAAGTCGGTTTTTTTGCGAAATGGAGGCCGTCAAGATGACCGTTTAAAGTTTCAGGGTTGGTCTAGTTTAGAAATAAAGTCATTGGGAGAGGCACTTCGTGCTAAAATGTATCCGACTAAAATTAATTAAGCTACATTTGTTCTATTTGTCCTTGATGTATTAGGTCTTTTGTGTGGTGTTTTGTAGAAACGCGACTATAGACAGAGTAGTAGCATGGGATGGAGCTTAATAGCAGGTTTTGCGGTTCACAGAATTTTATTAGTGCTTTTTGTGTATATATATATAATTACTGTCAGTTATAGCTTAGCTATTATAAATACTTTGATATCTGTATAATATATACCACTATGTTCAGTCATTCGTTATGCATTTAGGTTTCAGAACCGTTACGCAAATTATGGCAAACGGAACATATGCGGAAATAAAATGTATGCTTTGCTGTTTTATATATTTCTGATATAACAAAGCCGAAGCTAAGGTCTTTACATGTGCCTTATACTAAGGCTGGCACATATCTAACAGCTGAATTAAGTGTTCCATCCCCTGCAGCATATATAAACTGTTTTGTTGACTCAGAATTCTCTGGTATCCTATTTTTCATTCCGTCTCTGCCAGGCTAGGTCTTTTATTTCGCAACATGACCCTTGATAAACGTCTTGTTTCACATCTTAATTTAAAGAATTTTGCCCTGTTAGGTTTACGCATATAACACAGTGGGAAAACTTTGACAGGTGTAGCTTAGGTTAAAATGTAACTTAATTATGAGTTCAGGCTAAGCTTAATCATAGGGTTAGAGGGACAAAGCTTATGCGACTATTCGAGGGGAAAACTTGAATTGATTCTATAGGTGGAACATGATATGATCCAGAAAATCTTATGGAAAGAACCTTATCATTCTTTGATGGGTAGGAGTCGTGGCAGTTATTGAATTCACAGCAGTCGACGAGCTGGTTGGAAGATGTATTAAACATTTCCTTGATAGCCAGAGCACTACACATTTGATATTGACTACATGTATTTGCCACATTCATACCGTATGTGTTTGGATAAAATATATATAATATATAAAAATGGCTGTTTTAACCTATATTTCAGCCTCCTACATCTAAAAGTCAATACCCAAGTTTTTTGGCAAATATTTCGATGACATGAAACAGGTGTAAAAGCGAATCTATATTGCTTCTATCGACGTATGGACCAAAGTAACCCTGAGGGGCGTAAACAAAGTGCAGGCCACTCCGTTCTCGATATACTAAGCCTAAGCTAAGGCCACTATATGAGACATACAGTAATCCTAAGTCGTGTGCTGCTGCCCCTTCCCCGAACCCACCGCTCTAACCTGTTCTTTCTCTAACATAACGTAACGCCCCTCAGAGTTGCTTGGCCCGGAGTGTTAATAAAAGGGTTTGTTTTGTCGTTTTTATATATAATCTGTGAATTCCTTTTAGATAAAAGTTATTTATCGTTATTAGAATTTCGAGCTTTTATGTGCTTATGCGATGTTCACGTTATAAAGTTGATTGTAACTGCTTTCCCGCTGTAGTCACGACACTCCCGTATAGGCAGTCATATACCGTGAATCAATCTGTGGGGTGTACTATACAACACTAGCTACTGCATGTTTTGTTTACAGTGTGTACACGCCCGTAGCTACCAATTTCGGGCGAGTTTACATTATCAACAGCTAGCCATTAGAGAGAAAAATCTGTAACTTGTAGCTGCCGCTAGCAATTAAATTGCCAGACGCTGTTGCACAAAAGTTGCTACATATCTTGCCGGTGTAAACAATTGTTATTCATCGGTTTTTAGATTCGAGGTTACTTTTAAACTTCAATTCTTGTCTTGTGTGCATATTTCCCGTAATTGTGCCAGTATTAAAATATGCGTAGAATTTACTGTTTATTTTTGGAAAACTTCGCGGAACTGTACGTCTGCCACGATGTCACTGTTTTATAACATTTTTACACAAAAAGCCCAGGCAATGCTCCAGCTTGTATCGTTGTCGTTTTATACAAATTTGCCACGACGCATTCAGAGGTAAAAACACGAAATTTTATTTGTTTTTGTCTTTCAGAACACCGGATGTCAAGGAACAAATGCCACTTTTTAATGAATACAATAAATAAAATTAAAAAAATATCAATTTAGAGCAGTCTACGAAACTTTATCTGTTTCCATATTTTCATGTGGGTCACCGAATAGGAATTGGCGGTAACCGGTATCATAAAAACGAGAAGCGTGTAGGTTGGTGCTGGGCTCATATTCTTACGACGTTCTCGTTTTCCCGACTAAAATTGTGCTGTTTTGTATGTTCCACAGTATGAACTGACACACATTTTATTTATGTTTGTGACCATTTTCCTTATTTTTGTGGCGGGACACGTGTATTCAGCAAAATAGGAAAACAATCTTAGCAATAAAATTTCAAATCACCCTTCCGCATTTTCCCAATTTTCCTTCTTGAAATTTCCCTAATTTTTGCGTGCAATAGTTGCAGCCAAATAAAAAATTTCTTCAACCATTCATGTGGGCAGACGTACAGCTGCACTATTTTATAGGCTGAACAAATCAAGCGTAAATAACTTACAATTGGTTCTTTTTCATATATTAAGCAAATTTTGCTCGAAATCTTACACTCGTAGAAGCGAGTAATCCGCTGGTTTTAAATGGATGTAGAAAAGGTTATGTTCCGTTCCCCTGATTGTTGAAGAAATTGATACAAAAATAGAGCAGCATTCAGACGTTAAAATATACTAAAAATGCAATAATACGCTATAAATGATGAACTTTCAAACCCACAATGACAGACTGGTATAAATTTGTTGTCTGGACTTTTGAAAAAAGTTTGAGCCCGCAGCTACCTACCTATTGAATGTGGATAACCTCTAATTTCAAAGAATGCACGGGGACGCAATTTTTTGTGCACGCAAGCACTTCTGTGGGAAGCAACTACATAATGTGTTTTTATTATAATCGCATTTAATAAGATCAGTCTGTGTTGATAACATGCGGACTAAAATAAAACTCCTATTATGCTGTCCAGCTGGTGGAGGTAAAAGTTTGGGCCCGGGTCTAGAGCCAAGCCGAACCTGCTTTGGTATCTGAAGAGCAGAGCCAGAAACTAGGGCCAAACCTGGGCCTGAGCCAACCTGTCAGTGAAAGTCGAATATATATACTGTATCTGGAAAGGGGTACTCAAACTGAGGGATTTCCAGATGAACCGGGGGCACCTTGGTTGCGCGAAATAAGGTTTGTCCAGGTCAAGATAGGATCAGCCCCAACGTAAACCATTAGACGTAAAATATCAGAAATGTTATAAAAATCATGGAATCCCAAAATGGTAGCTTAAACTGTCTTGCGAAGTTAAAGACAGTGTGAAATAAGTTATACCGTCATGAATTCTGCCGCAGCGCAGGGTAAACAAATGTTTGTTTTTGCGAAAGATACCGACTACGAAGGATTTTTAGATATAACGCTGCAAATTAAATGAAACTTTCAATATATTTCGAACAACGCCTAATAAAATGAACAATTTAGTCATGCCACGATAACGCTCACTGGCTCCATGAAAGAAACCAAGAAGCGAACCCTAAAGGAAATCAGTTATTATTTGACAGCGGGCGCTAAAAAACAACCCAATTTTCTATACATTGTTTATTAAACGCAACCAAATAGTAACTTCCTATAGCCTCATCTGTAAGAGCATGCTGGATGGTGCAGGATACGGGTACCTGCACATAGCTTTGAGTCCGTCCTGAAGAGGGACCAGGTCCCATTTGCTAAGTCAGTTTATCGCTATTATGTTGCCAGTTATATAAGTAGAGGCAGAAGCAACGTGATTCTAAGCGGAATATCATTGATCTGTAATATTCCCGTGACCATAGTATGAAAATTTGTTAATAATCTAGCATCTGTTTCTTAAAACCGAACATGTTCCTTAAAAGCGGACGTGTTCCTTAAATGACAAAATAGAGTCAATGAATAATAACTGAATAAATATCAGTCGAAACTCACTAAAATTTTCCTCAATAATTTTATACTATCTATTATGTCCGTAGTTGTTTGTAGTGTCTATCGTTCAGTTTGCGTTGAAGAAACTTGTACAAACGGCGTTATAATCCTTAAATGACAACTTGGCAACCTAGCAGTTCCTTAAATGACTGCTTTACTATATTAGTGAATTGTAGTTTTTTACAACATCCATTTGTGTCTAGACCATATGTATGTTGACAACATTATACCGCCCAGCGACAACATTATACACGGTGTGCTTGACGCCGTCGAAAACTGGCGATACCCCTGACTACCTACCCGTAAAAAATTCCGTGGTGTTTAAGACGCCTAGTTTTCGACAGTGTGCTTGGCACCGTGTGGAGCACATAGGTTCGGATAAATCATAACGTTTACGCCTCATTAGATCATAGGTGTCCAGATTTATTCAGCCTGGTGAGGATGTACGTTTTTAAGGATTCAACATCTTTTCCAGTCTGGCCATTTCTGATAAATTTCTCCTATTTTTAATTAACCAATTTTCACCCTATTTGTGCTAAAATTTTCCAGGCGGCTTTGGAGTGGGGGGTGGGCTGGGGAAGGAGTATATTTCGCTTTGGGGGTCTGGCCCTCCATGCAGGATACCCCCTCTCACCGCCTATAATTTTAGACAGTGGTAACGTAGGGGAACTTCTGGTTTTTCAGTTCAACGACCAGTCGATATTCAAGAAACTACGGTACAAACTACATTCTTAACAGCGTCTGAGTATTGCACTTGTTAGAAAATCACACAGCTGCTGCATAGCTGCATTCACATGCTATGCCGCACTGTGCCGATAGACTTCCCGAATACAACATTGTTATTTGTAAACAGTTGCTTTAGGACTGGTACGTATATATATATATTTTCGTATTTTGCCAAAACTACAATGCCTAGATGAGTTGTATTGACACAAAATTGAATATACCGTTCTGTTTTTGATGTAGCCCTGAATTTACAATTCCAACACAACTGCAAATTTTACGATTTTATCAGAGATCATGAAGCCAAACTGAGAACCTCGCGCAAATTCAATAGTTAAATATAAATGAACATTTTTTGATATCGAATACAAATCTACTGATTGCAAACCTCTCCTTAGCAACAAAATATCTCCATATATATGTATGCATATATACATATATAAGGTGTTTATAAGTAACGCCCAACTTCAGACTGTTCATGAGACTGACATAATATACTTGCAACCCTCATACTTTCAGCAATTATAACCGAACATATCAATGTCTAGTATAACAAAATGTCTAATACTGCACTAAATTTAACTGATCGAATAACCGCAGTAATGGATCATTTACCTTAAGATGTGTGCACCTAGGGCCGGATTCTGTCACACAGCCAATTCCGACTCGTGCCAAAACGCACAGCCACGTTCGGTCCTTCATAATAAAATAAATAGCTAAGCTATGCTAGTATGTTTGTACGGGCCGGGAGTGGCTATGTCTCAGGGTTTGATAGCCGGGACGTGTTACTGCAAAAATATTTATTACATTTAGTTTATCAGATTGTGTTACATCGAAAATATTTAACTCTAGGCTCAAAAATGGCAAGATTAGTAGTAATTAAAAGCAAAGCGCATAAATCCAGGCAAAATAAATACGTATATCGCTATTTTTTAAATTTTTGCTTAAGCGGCTTTTAGAAGCCAACCTAGCAGCTATGTAAAACATGCTTTTTCATGCATAAAAATTTTGCTAACGCAACTGGAAGTATGTTTTACGAATATATGACCATAACTATCATCAATTTCCATTTTTTAGCGATTTTCCATAGTCGTCATATATTTCTGGCTTTTAGGCCCTTGTGACAATTTATCAGCCTAATTTTACTATTAACTAAATATATTTGTAGGGTCTGGCTCGACCCAAAAAATGTCACACTGGCTGACCTCGTCTAGCCATGCATGGCTTTAGAGCCGCGGCAGACTGTGACAAAATTCGGCTCCAAAAAAAAAAAAAGACACCCCACAAAAAAGACAACAAACCAGCCCCCAACAAACCACCTGCTGCACACATCTTAAGGTAAATGATGTATAACTTTGTTCATAAACTTACTTGTTTAGCACCTTCGGTTTTATACTCAAGCGCTTGACGTGACATGCCAAAGTTTCCGATCTTTAGCACATACTTGAGGCCAAGTAAGCAATTTCGTGCTGCCAAATCACGATGTATACACGCTTTTTGTTCAAGGTACTCCATTCCACAAGAAAGATCATAAGCGAAGCGAAGTTTTTAACTAATTCCTACTTTGCCACAGTTTTTCTTAAGATAACTGCAATCAAACCCCAAATATTAATAGATACTTTATAAAAATGAAATTAAGTACAGGTATTTGTATAGAAGTAAATTCCGTACAACGTTAAACTTTGAAATGCATTATCTATGCGGAAAGGTATTGACTCGTTGTATAACATTACATCAAGTACCTTGTACCATGCCAAAATTTAATATCTGGATGCATTGTTTGAAAACTTTTATAAACGATGGTTCATGCATGTTGCCGCGAGTGAAATTAAGGGAGAAACATACTCAGCCGTAAAAATTGGTATATAGTGGACTTTGCAATAGTGTGGTGTTCACGTTATAATGTCCCCAACGTTTGGAGCCTATTATATAGCGCCCACAGTGTCAAACACCCTCGTTAAAAGGGTGTCATCGACACGCCCATGTTATTTATAAAATTTTTCAACGGTGGTTAACTAAAGATCTTGTTGTTAACTGGAACAACATGTGTCACTAGTAGTTTTATTGATAGTGTGCAGCAAACCATCTTGTCGAAATGACTATGGTGTAATGTGATATTTTTATAAACTACTAGCACAACTGAATAATACACGGCACTAGCTACTGACAATGTCTGTTACTGTTAATTCGCAATAAATGGTAGCAAAGAGTATGCACGACACTGTAAACAAAAATGAACTATCTAAGGGTGTTCGACATACCCTCAGAAATTAATTTACGGTATAGGTGCGACCCTGACTCTCTGTACGCTGAGGTCGCGAACACAGGAAGACGAAAGTTCTAAACAGTATGGACATTACAACGTGAACGCCGTATAAAGGGACACAGCTTTAACCCTTTCATGCACAGTGTATCCTAATGGACCCAGCGTACGTTGCGAAACGTTGTGTTGGCTATATTTGTGGTATACTGTATGTTTGCACGTGTTCTGCTATGCACGAGTAAACTTAAAGTGACCCCGCCAACCATCCTATTTTGTATTTTTGCATAAAATTTATTACGGAACGCTTTTTGGTCAATTGAAATTCGGCGTAAAACTGTTCGCGAACACAGCGCTTTCGATTGAAATATAACCATTTTGTGTTCGCAAAAATTAAGGTAAATTTACGCAAATTTTTGAGAACGCAAATTTGTCGATTTGATTGTGACGTCACTTTTGCATTAAATTTGTTCGCGAACACTGAATAATCTAAATTTAAATGATAATGCATTATGGAACAGGATAATTTCTGCTAACCTAAATTTCTGTTCGAACAAAAGGTTTAATTTCTGGCACTTGAATTTGATTTTTCCAATTTTCTATTAGCGATAAACCGAATGAAATTAAGCCTGTATTCCGTAACAAGGGTTTGCGATTCGATACCGGTAATGACAAAATAGGACGGTTGGCGGGGTTACCTTAACTTTACTCACTCATCACTGTATCACTGTTATGAGGCTACTTAAGGAACCGAGCAACAACACCGAGATAGCTCAGTGGCTAGTGTGCGCAACTTTCACCGGTACAGCTAGTGTTCGATCCCTAGCACCGGTGTGAGTTTGTCAAACATTGAACGATAGACAAATTCGGCCATGCATCAAAGGCTTAAAGTCGCAAGACTACTATACGAAAACATAAAAACCGTTCCTGGTTGGAATAAATGTTCGACTAACCACGCTGGATTTCGTAATACACGGCGGTTTAATCTATCATTTGGAAGGCGGAACCGAGTTTTACCGTGATAGTGGTTAAGAATCACCGTATGTTATGTGTTATATCAAGAATACCTGTCATGTAATTTAAAATTTGGGCACATATTCCTTTGATATATACGGAAAAACTGGATGAAGATATAGTTTTAATAAAACAGCCAATATCATGCCACTAACCATTTGAAACAAACCTAAGTCATTATTATGGTGATGATTGCATATCGATGTTGCGTTTGTTTTGTTAAAAGGAGCTGAAGGAGCTACACAATATAAGTAATCATTAGCAGCAAGAATTCAAGGTGAAACATTAAAGAAGAGTGCGACAGAGTCTGGTATCAGTGGTAATTGCAGTAGTATCAGTGGTAATATCTGTGGTAGCAGTGATTGAAGGTCAAGTATAATGGAGGCTGCTGAAGCTGGTGGTTGTTGTAGTAATGGGTACCTTGTTGCTGGTGCTGAAGTAATTTTAATTGCTTGGTGGTGGTTAATCG